>PVJX010013968.1:0-46107 GCA_004027295.1 Dolichotis patagonum
CAGCATCCTGGGAAGCATTGTCCCCGCCACCCAGACCTTGTTCCATGTTCCCGGCATTGTTCCCGGCACGTGTGCGGAGGAGCTATTGGCATGCAGATTGTCCGTCATTAAGGCCATTGGAAAATCAGCTTTGTCATTGGTTTGGCTGGAACTTCAGATTCTCGCAGACAGCCGTACCGCTCGGAACCTGCCTGTCCTCTTGGGGCTGCCCAAGACCTGGGCCCTGGCCTTGAGGTGGGGACCCCAGACCCCGTGGCCCCTCAGGGGGAAGGCGTCCCGTCCGGAGGAGGACAGCGTGGCTCCCGGAATCTCCGCAGCCTCCCAGGACTCCACTCCTTGCCCACAGCCAGGGCCTCCCCGAAGCACAGAGGTCCTGAAGCGGAGACACAGGGTGACCTGGCCCAGGTCCCCCCGTCCCAACACAGTGGCTTCTCACACACGGTCTCCCCTCCCAGTTGCACGCCCGAGCTTCCGGAAGCTCCCGTTCATTGCCCTAGTGTCAATGCAAAGTAACAACTCTGCTTCAGAGAAAATGAAAAATCATGTATTCTGAGCTAAATAAGAGTGACCATGGCCTGGAACCAGGATTCGAGGACCCTGAGCAGCTCACTCTGAGGTGGAAGAGTTTACACAGAGAGTTACAGGCCAGGAACAAAGACAGTGGTAACAGTGCAGCTCAGTGCAGCTGGGAGAGTGGCAGTGGACACGAGGCAGGTGGGTGGGAACAGATGGGTGGAGGAGTGGGTGATCTCCTGGCGGCTCAGATGTCCGTGGCTCCTGGTGAGCAGGGGGAGCCTGGGGGTCTGTGCTCCATCAGGCTGCAGTGTGAGCACCAACCAAGACCCACAGCCCTCGACGCCAGGTCAGGTGCAAAACTCAGCCACTTGTTTTTTAAAGTGCCTGAGTCGTGGCCTCTGCCTGCCAGCGGGACCCGAGCTGCTGTCTGCTCCACCAGAGTCAGACCTCTGCAGGTCCCTGCCACAGAGGCGGCTCCTCCAGAAACATCTGCAGAGCGATTGGGTCAAAGACGCCCTCGGGCAGGTGAAACCCTAGCAGCCCGATCTGGTGTGGGTGATTTGGGAATCCAGCGGCACTGGACCATAGCAGTTAGCTGATGAACACTTATCGCAAAACACATGATGCTTGGGCCAGGGATTTAGCTCAGTGGCTTAAGCGCCTGCCTGGCAAGCGTGAGGTCGTGAGTTTGATCCCCGGTACCAAAAAAAAAAAAACACATGATGCTCAGGATAGGCTAAAGGGACAGTCCCCAGGGAGAAGTTCGCAAGTTCCTTTTCTGTCAACAGTTTGTGTGGGTCCTTGTTTTTAGTCATAGTGGAAATTAAAATTAAAAAAGAAATTCACAAGAGGAAATTGTAATTAGGAAGTAAGATAACCTAGGCATGAATCCCAACACTCCAGAGGCTGAGGCAGGAAGACCCACTGTGACTTTGAGGCCAGCTTCTGTCGGGTGAGGTAGTGAGTTCAAGTCCAGCCTGAGCTACATAGAGAGACCCTGTCTCAAAAAACCAAAACAGAGACAGGTAAGACTTTAGGTGGAGGAGCTGACAACAATCAGGATGCCCTTCAACAAGTAAGAAAAAGAGGAAAGGACTCCAGCTTGGGCAGCTGGAGGGGTGCACCCCAGTGGAGAGGAGCACAGCAGTCCCCACACAGGCAGGCGGCAGCTTCAAGGACCTAATGACCACTGGCTGCGCCCTGGCTTTGAGCGCCGGAGTCCTCGGGGCTGCGGTCGGTCCCCTTACCAAGAAAACGCTGCTCCTGTCTTGGGTGGTTTTGGTCCCGGAGGCCCTGTGTCCCGGAACCCCACTGCCTACAGGTTCAGGACAATGGCCAGACCCTCCAGAGGGAACCTGAAGGTCCCTTGTGTCCAGGAGCCCTCCATCTTGAAGGGGAAGAGATCCCGGACATGTAGGGCTCTGTGCACCGACCCCTAGATGGACAGTTCGCCCGGAGAGGAGGGGAGACTGGACCCAAGCTCACAGCAGCCAGAGTACAAAGTGCAGGTCCAGCAGTACCGTGCTTGTTGACCTGCTGGGCATCTGTAGGGAAGCCGTGCATCACAGAGGAAGTGGCTATAAAATCCTGACCATCTCAGAAAAAAGTACAAATCATGCTTTGTTTAGTTCATTTGTTTGTTCAGAGACAGGGCCTCACTATGTAACGCTGGCTGGCCTCTAACTTGCAGCAATCCTGCCTCAGCCTCCTTCATGCCAGGAATAGCGCCCTGTCCTCCACTCCCAGCACAAATCATAGTTTTAATGAGCAGCAGATATAGGTCTGGGATTCTGCCTGTTCCCAAGCCCTGGGGTGTCCCGACCAGATGACTACTGTGTCATTACTGGGTTCCCTGACCAGGCTCCAAGCCGTCAGGCAGGAATCGGGCATGGGTGCCTTGTGTTCCAGCCTGTGGCCCCCCATTAATGGCATCACCGGTCACAGAGGGGTGGAGTCACATGTTGCTCTTACAAAAGGAGGTATGTGCCCTCCTCTGCTCGCCCCCAAGCCTCCCCCAAGGGCCTGGGCCCCAGGCTGACCAGGAGGGTGGGCTCTGCTCATGTCTCGGCAACCGTGGGGGTACCTTTCCCACCATTTCTGGGGCACAAACCCAGTCCCAGGGGCTCCCCTGTGGCCATCTCTCGGCTCCCTGGAGGGAGGAGGACTCAGCATCCTCTGGAACAGCCAGGTGGGCGTTCCCCAAAACCTTGTAAACTTACAGAGAGGAATCAGCAGGTTAAGGACCGCTGTTAAACTAAGGTTTTTATTTTCCCACCCCAGATAACAGTTCTGACCTCCTGAATTTGAAAAGCTTGCAGGAAGTGGCCACAGTATTGGGTAAGAACCCTGGTGCCCACATCGGGCGTAGGGAGGCCGGGCCATGTCGGGCGCTCCCCAAATAACTCGAGGTGCGGAGGGCGGAGGGCAGGCTTGGCTCGAGGCCCTGTCCCTGCTCGGCTGAGCAGCTCCCCCACGTCCTCCCACGTGAAGGAGACGGGATCATTGGGTGCAGCCTCCTCAGCGGATCTGTCCTGGGCTCCAGCAATCACAGAGGGGCCAGCTGGGGAGTCCCTGGGACTGGGGAGTCCCTGGGACTGGGTTTGTGCCCCAGCTGGGGTGTGACCTCGCCGGCTCCTCCCTTCCCTCACCCCATCTGCCGTGGGCACCCTCTGCCCAGCTGCTTCTGTCCCAGAGCCACTGAGCAGGATGAAAACCGAGGGCTGAGATAAAGCTCTGCTCCTCCCAGCCCTGCGTCCGTCGTGGGCTCTCAGCGACCGGGGGGGGGGGGTCGGGTCGATGGGCTGGAATCGCAGGCCCCAGCCATGGCTTTAGGGACCAAAATTCAGACGGATGCAGACTCCGAGATATTAGAGCAGATATTAGAGCCAACAGCGCCCCGCAGCCAGCTCCCCGCAGTGAGGCCATGACGGCAGCGTCCACGCCGGCAACCTGGTGCCTGTTCCCCTCACGCGCTCGAGCCCACCTGGCCTCTGCCTCCATCTGCGCTGAGCCAGGCCGGCGAGTGCACTGCCCTGGGGGTCCGAGGCCGAGCCCAGGCTGCTCCTCCTCAGCCCCAGGTGTTCAGGGCAGTGGGGAGGCTGCAGGGACACGGTCGGCTCCCCAGGGGTGCAGGCACCTGGCACACGGGGTCTCCTAGCACTCTGTAGGGGATGATAACTGTTTTAAGATGGCTCTTGCGTTCAGTCCAGCAGCCCTTGAACTCCCTAGATAGACCAGGCTGTCTTTAAATGCACGCCCTCCTGCCTCAGCCTCCCCACAGTGCTATGCTTGCACTGTTCACTGCCCTACCCAACTACTGTCCAGTTTTCTGACGGCCATGTTAAAAAGGAAAAACCATGGGGATTTAGCTCAGCGGCATAAGTGCCTGCCTGGCAAGTGAGGTCATGAGTTCGATCCCCAGTACAAAAAAAAAAGAGAAACCATTCTGATAATATATTCAGTGTCATTTTTTCAACATGCAGTCAACATAAAATCCTAATGAGGTATCTACTGTCTTATCACACCACGTCTTCAACGTCCAGTGTGTCCTCTGCATTCGAGGTCATTTCAGTGTGGACCCGACAGTCCAGAGCGTGTCCAAGGGCCAGAGTCACCCTGCTCACACTGCCACTGTCTGATCCCACCCCTCACTTTACACTTGGGAAACGGAGGCCAGAGGAGTCCCCCAGGGCAGGAACGGGTCTCAACCTTGGGTCGACTGGGATACATGGATGTCCCGTCTCCTGACACCCAGGTCCCAGCCGGGGGATGTCAGCTGCAGAGGCAGCGGCAACAGCTGGCTTCTGCTTGACTTACCCTGGGGCCAAAGCTCTTAGGAGAGGCCAGGATGCTGGGAGAACACTGACCCCATCTGTGGAGCCATCGGGACAGACGCCCATCCATACTAGGGACAGGGACAGGGCAGAGTGGCCACAGGGGAGAGATACACACGACCTGTCTGGGGCCAGGGCTGCAGTGCGCATCTCACTGTGACAACACACCTGGGATACCAGCTTGCACAGGGTGCAGGTCAGCACGGGCCACAGTCCCTAAGTTCTGTCTGTGACCATAGTGCCGTGGCTCTGGGCCCGTGGGGGAGCAGTGCACCTGCCAGGTAACGTGGAGCAAAGCCCAGCTCACGGCCAGGAGCACTGGAGGGTCCAGGGCCCTGCAGTCTCCCCATTAACAGGGCCAGGGCCACCCAGAGACCAAGTGTAGGATCCCAGCCAAGCTTCCCTGAGGGTTAGTCTCAGATCCCCATGCTGCTTCCGGCCCACCATGGCAGGGACTAGACAGACATCAGCCCCGCACCGTGCGTGGGCTCTAACGCACTCTCCTGTGTTTTTCCCAAGATGAGATTCTAGTCCAAGAGATTTTGGATCCAAAGAAATTAACAACCTTAAAGATGTCAACGCCAGCAGCATTACCAACAGGGAGGACAAAGAAAAAAAGCAAGTATATGGTTTTCTCCCATAATCGTGTGTGTCCCTGCAGATGTGGTCCTGACCAGAGACCCAGCATGACCTGGGGGTTCACGAAGGCCCCTGCCGGCGGGCAGCAGCGAGGGAGATGGGGAGCAGCTGGCCCTGCCCTGCCCAGGCCCAGGGTGGAGGAAGTGAGGCCTTGGGGGGCTCAGGTGTGGGGTTTGGCTGGCCAGGGCGGGGCTGGAGGAAATGACAGCTCAAGTATCTTCGGCTGCCATCCGTGGCTTCCAGAGCCGGAAGGTCCCCTGTCCCTCTGCACAGAGGAAAATCATGGCCAGCACAGCTGGGCCGGGGTCCCCTGGGAGTGGGGAGCAGAGAGCAGGCTTTCCCGAGTGCAGCTCACAGGGCAGACTGTTCGGGGGCAAAACCGAGCACTGAGACCCAGGGAGAGTCGAGGGGGCGGCCAGGCACGAGAGGCAGCACCTCAGGGCGCTCGGCAGCAGGAAGGCCCCAGCGGCACATTAACTTCCAGACACACGTTTTCAAATGGAACTTGGAAAGCGTTGTTATTTGGGGAGTGTGTGTGTGCGCACGCGTGCAGGTGTGTGCGTGTGTGTTTTGAGACAGGGTCTCACTGTGTAGCTCAGGCTGGCCTCGAACGCACAGTGATCCTCCTGCCTCTGCCTCCCAAGTGCTGGCATTGCTAATGTATGCCACTACCCCCAGCCCTTTGTGCGTGTTTTGGTTTTTGTTTTTTGAGATGGGGCTCACTGTATAGTGCAGACTGGCCTCAAACTCAGTGATCCTCCTGCCTCAGTCACCTGGGTGGGGGAACTCAGGTGTTTGCCACGACATCCAGCTGCAGAATTTGAAAACTTTTATATCATTTCAACCCAACAATGTAAGACACACTTTGGGCCAAAAGTGTTCCAAAGTGTGTAATTACGAAATCTTTCCTCCTTTTCTGCGTGTTCTTCACCGAAGAAGTCCTCTCGAAAGGGAATCACCGCAACCGAGCTCCTAAGAAACATGAGAAACAGCTCGCTCCTGGGCACACGGGCTATTCTTTCTCTGACGGTAAGCGCGTCCCAAATCCCCTGCTTGAGCTGAATATACCGGGAGACAGACTGACGGACAGACGGATGGACAGAAGCAGTTGGCGCTCTTCCCGGGTGAAGGGTGAAATTCCTAGCTGGAGATTGCGGCTGCTGAATGCCTGCTAGGTGGGTCTCCCAGGTCTCCCCTGGAGGCAGAGCCCCACCTCCCAGGGCTGCCTGGGGCCTGAACTGCAATGCCAGTGGGGAGCCCAGCAGCAGTCTCAGGAGGAGGTTGCTGCCCTGGCCTGGCTCCTTGAAGAATCCAGCAAAGTCCCCTCTCCTGTCAGCAGGAGGAGGGGGCACGGCAGCCAGAGAGCCCCCAGGGCCCCAGTCAGAGCCTCCGTCTGCAGGGAGCTTGGTACACCTGCACAGGGCTCTGAGCAGATTGGGACTCTCGAGTGACGGGTGCTTCTGCCCTGGAGCTCTGAGATGATGCACCAGGGGCACACACAAGGGCCTGCTGTGGGGTGCCCCCCCCCGATATCCCCCAGCACAGGCCCCTGGAGAGGGGAGCTCATGGATGCAGATTCCTGGGCCTATGGGCTGCTCCAGGCTCCTGGAACCTGCATTCCAGTCACTCCCACGCATGCACGCAGCTTCCCCAGGGGCAGCTCGGGTGTGGCAGGGCGGAGGAGTCAGTTTCAGGCCTTCCACCAGAACGCCATGCTGTTTAAAATCCACGCTCGCCCCGCTGAGGGGCTGTGCAGGCTGCTCAAGGCTCTAGGTTGAGTATACAGTTGGCTCCTCCTAGGAGCACCATAGGCCAAATGCTGTAGGGTCCACGCTGCGCCCTGCCCATGGCTGCCAGGGCAACAGAGGAGTTAGATGCCAAGAGGGCAAGCAGGACCAGGGCTGTGAGACCAGTCAGGGTGCCAGGGCCCAGCCTGGTGAGGACCCTCAGGACATACAAGGCCATGGATGGTGCAGTGTGTGCTTCGCCTGCCTCTCGCCAGGCCCAGAGACTGACCTGCGGCCACACACCATGTGTCTCACTCTAAGGGGTTCCTGACTCATAGGGATGCAAAGGGCCCCATACGTAAATCTTTCACTCCTACCCACTGTGCCAGGGCAGCTGTTTTGGGGACCAAGGGGCAACGCAGGTGAGGTGGGAGTTTGGGACAGAGTGGCCAAGGACCAGCGTAGGAGGGAACTTGGAGACAACAAAAGCTAACTCAGCCCCTGGCCATCTGAGGAGGAAAGGGACAGGAAAGCATAAGCGAGGGGACACTTCAGAAAGGAAATCCCAGCTCCAACCAGTGCCTGCAGGGTTGCCCAGTGCTGGGAGCTGCTGTGGCCCAGGAATCTTTTGGTGGCCAGTGGTCCTTGTTTACAAGTCCGAGCTCAGCCTCCCGAGTCACCAGTGACCTCAGAGCAAAGAGGAGCCTCCACCATGCAGCTGCCCGTGGTAGCCCCATGTCAGCAAATCACAGTGTGGTCAGCGGGCAGGAGTGGCTGGGCACCATGCAGGCTGGTGCCGAGGTCCTGGAAATGGGTCCTGCACCCACTGTGGGCCATGCTGCGACCAGTTCCAGCCATCTGCTGACTGCAGGGGCTCTGCTTGGACAGTAGCACAGGACCCCTCCTGGGTGGGAGCTTGGAACCAGTGTAATTTGCATAACACAGCTTGAGGAAGTATCTTGCGTTTTGGGGTCCGTGCTTCTGTCTTGATGAATAGCCTTCATGCTCTGAGATGCCACAGTCTCTTTCTCTAGGCTCAGTCACTCGGCCTGGCTCATGCAGACTAGTTGGGAGCTACAGGGTGGGACATCACTGATCTGTGACGTTGCTTTAAAGACGACACACCAGCACGTTGGCTAGACTTGCATTGCTTAAAGCTAACTGAGGGAGGTAAAGCAATATCCTAGCCAGCTCTGGACACATCAGTACATGGAATTAGGACCCCGTTTAGCCAAAACGGAGACAAATGCTCTCCTTTCAAAGGAGCGCCATCCTGGTGGTCCTCCACAGTAGGTGAACAGATGGTATGCTTACTATAGATGTCCAGACAGTCTGTTGAAAAGAAAAATAAGAGTTTGGGATTTGTCTTACTGCTGGGACAAAATACCTGATACTCACAAGTTGAAGAAAGAAAGCTTTATGTTAGCTCACAGTTCAAAGTGGTTTCGCTCCATACTGGGTTGATACCAAGGCCGGGTGGCATGGCAAAAGGGCACTGGGGGGGGCATAACAATCCATGGCAGAGCACACAGGAGGTATGAAGCAGGAAGCCTTCCTTCCCCTTTTTATTCCACTCAGGCTACAAGCCTATTGGTTGCTGCCACCCACTCCAGGGTGGGGCTTCTCATCATCCACTCATCAACTATGCTAAACCAATCAGTGATTAACCTAGTTATTGCTCCCTTAATCCATATCCACATACCCTTAATCCAGTATGTCACACCCATGATCCAGCCACCTCCAAAAAGCCCTACCCAGAGGGAGATTGAGACACAAACTATAACAGAATTGAACCAAAATTGTTGGTTGACTCTGATAGTAGCCCTTGATTTCTCCCACAGAAGAGGAGAGAGATATATTTTATCAAATTAAAAGCCTCTCGACGCTGGAGAAAATCATCAACAGCCTTCAAAGAATGCTAAGTAAGGGCTGGAGCCCAGGGACCCAGGTGACAGGCGGGTGTGGGAAAGCTTGGGCCTAAGAGCTCCCTCTAGACTGGGAACCAGAGGGCAGGGGCTCAGCCCCAGTGCAGTAGCCCAGGCTCTGCAGGGGTCTCCATCGGGTGGGGCTGCACACCCAGGACACCTGGCTTCACCTATTCCAAGGGTCACAGTGGGTCACCACAGGGCTCTCCCTTCCCAGCCACATGGAGCAGGTCAGGTTCCCCTTTCCTGGAAAGAGCTGGGACAGGGAGGCTGCGGTCACCCCAGCCACAGGCTCAGCCACACAGGGTCACCACCTGCACCTTTGTGACCAGGTGAGGTGAGTCCCCCAGACTTCCCAGCAAACATGGTCCTTCTGAGGTACTGACTCTCCTCTGCTTCCCACCCATCAGGTGGGGATTTCCCTGCCCCGGTCCCTTCCCAGATGTTACTGCCTTGTCACCACTAAGAAGCTGCCCATGTTCTCCAGAGACTTTCCAGACACCCTCGGCCTGCTCCAAGCCAGCTGCTTGCTTGGCTGAGCTCTGAGGTCCCCACCTCCGGGGCGGCTGTCTGCAGGCACACGAGGATGCCAGTGCCTGGGCTGGGCTCCTCCCACACAGGGCACCCTCCACCACCAGGGCAGAGGGGCAGCTGGTAGTCCTTGCTCTCGGAAGGGACTTGAGGGGGAGCTGGCCAACCCCAGTCTCTTAGGATCCACTGCGGGGGGAGAGGTTAGTGTTTTAGACCTCAAAAGTCACAGGCACAGCGCTCAAGGCTCTGAGTTCGGGAACAATGTCTGAAGTGCTGTGTGTGACAGTCGACTCCGGCCCCAGCAGTACCGGAACAGTGAAACCCGAGAGCCTTGCGCAGGAGGCTGACCCCGCGGTTCCCTCTGCCCCGTCTGCCCCGTCCTCGTTGCTGGCCTGGTTAGGCAGACTTGAAGGAAAAGGACACTCAGGAAACCCTGCAGGGGTCTGGGGACCCAGGACGCTGTGAATCCCACCCAGCGGGTCAGAGGCAGGGCCTGCGCGTTCCAGAGCTCAGCTGCATCTTGAGGGTACCAGGAATTTTTTTTTTAGTTCCCTGGAAGGGAAAGGCATTGTAACTTGGGCAACTTTGTTTTCCAAAGCTGCAGCTTCTTAAAAGCACAATCTTAAGCCGGGCATGGTGGCACAGGCCTGTGATTCCAGCACTTGGCAAGCTGAGGCAGGACGATCACAATTTCAAGACCAGCCTTGGGCTGGGGATTTAGCTCAGTGGCTTAAGTGCCTGCCTGGCAAGTACGAGGTCATGAGTTCAATCCCTGGTACCAAAAGAAATTAAAAAAAAAAAGACCAGCCTGGCCCACACAGTTTCAAAGGAAACAAAACAGAACAAAAAAACCAAGTACGAATTTAGATTAGGATTCCCTTGTCTCTTTTTGTCTCTTTTCTACCTGTCTTAGTTTTTCCATCCTACCTCAGTCTAACCTGGGTTCAGGTTGCTTGATCTTGGGAGTCCTTGACAGGGGACCACACGGCCTGGCCAGAGCCCAGCTTCCCCCTCCTCAATGTGGGGCAGTCACAGCCCCACCTCAGATGCTGAGGGGACGGAAGGGATCATGTCTGTGGAGCCAGCACCCAGGGGCTGCAGAGGCCCAGGGGACGCAGCCGGAGGAAGGCACTGGCGTGGCTGCAGATGTCCAAGCCCCACAGCCCATGGCCCACAGGCTATCACGGCAGGGAGCACCCCAACCAAGGACGGCTTCCAGGAGCCCCAGGCCCAGCTGAGGAGCCTGACCCGCACCCTAACCCTCAGAATGGGTTGTGGGATCACAGGCTCCTGCCTGGAAAGGCGAGTTTTCCGAATGGCACAGTAAGAGACATAGGGACTTAGCAGAGGAAATTAAAAATGTGCAGTCACTGAAAGAGAGCTCGGTGCTTGAGAGACAGAGGCACAGTGTAGGTTGGGGCTGGGGTACCTGAGTGTTTTCGGTGGAACCGGTGGGACCTGTCGGTCTGTGATGTTGGGGCGGGCACCGGGGAGGGTGGTCCACCTGCAGGAGGGTGCAGGCCACTGGCAGGGAGGGCAAGCGGGAAGGGACCAGCTGAAGTCATCAGCTGGTAAAGGGGAAGAACCGGCTGGCTGTGTTCTGAGAGAAGCGAGAAAGAGGCAGACCTTTGCAGCTGGACTCGGGTTCTAAAATTATGATTTTCCAGAGCCTGGTGTGGTGACGCCCACCTGCAAACCCAGCACTCAGAAGGCCAAGGTAGGAGGGTTGCTGGGAGCTTGAGGCCAGCCTGGGCTACATAGCAAGACCCTCTCTTAAAAAAAATACATATGAATGTTTTTCACGGTCCCCTGTCTACTCTCTAGTTTATTTTAAGAGACAGAATTTTGCACCATAGTTCAGGCTGGACTTGAACGTAGTATGTAGCCCAGGCTAGTCTCAAACTCACAGCGATCATACTGCTTCAGCCTCCCAAGTTGGAAGATTACAGACTTGGCCACCATGTCCAGCTTTTTTGTTTTTTTGAGACAGGGTCTCACTGTCTATTCCAGGCTGGTCTTGAACTCCTCCTGCCTCAGCCTCCTAAGTGCTGGCATTACAGGCGAGCACCACCACGCCCAACCAACCCATCTGTTTCTTCTGCACTGCTTCACAGTGACCCCAGAGCTGGGTGATCAAGGCCCCAACTGCCCTACTCCCCCTCAAGAAAACTCTTTCCCACCAGGAGAGAACCTTAAGAAGAAGCACAGGCTGCACAAGAACATGCAGAGGGCCAGACTCCTGCACAGGGACAGAAGGAGCCCGCCCTGAGCTCCGGAAGATGGCCGGGGCACCTTGCACAGGACAGAGGACTCGCCCACTGGTGTGGCACCCCATAAAATCGCCATATTTAAACCTAGCACTGCAGCAATGAGTGGTTTTTCCCAAAATACAACGAGGAAAGGAAAACATAGGAAGCTAGGGCCGGGGTGCAGCCCAGGGGTAGAGCCCCCACTCAGGCAGAGAAGGCCAAGTTCACCCCAGCATCTGTACCCCCAAAGGAAGAGAAGACCCCTGACCTGAGCTTGAATTACAGGGTGGGGACTCGCTGTTGCCTGACAGGTGCTTTGCAGGAATCCGCACTACTGCCTGTGTGCTCGAGTGTACACCATGTTCTCTACACACGTGCCTGTGCACAGCAGGCCGTGGTGACCCCTGTACTATTCCGATTCTGCCCGAAGTTCAGTGTGAAAGCACCAGAAGCTTCCATGCTGGGGCTGCTGTTAGACTTCCGTGGTGCAGAGACCCCGAGGCTGCCAGGACCTCAGAGCGGGGCTGGGAGGGCTCGAGTGGGCCAGCAGGAGGTGGTGGGAGGGAGGAGTGTGGGTCCCCAGCCATGGCCAGGCATGGTGCCGTTCACAGAGCTGCAGGTGTGTGGACAGGTGTGGCTCGGGTGACAGGAGACTGTCACGGAGACACAGCACCCCGTGGAGATGCTGCATGGAGAGAGAGCCTGGCGCTGCCCTTGGGTTGTGGAGTCTGAAACACGGGCATGCCACGGCCACACAGGAGACTGAGGGGGGCAGGGAGCCTTGCCCGGCGAGGCAGGCTGGGGGCATGGAGGTCCCTCAAGGACCAAGGGCTCGAGGCCCAGCCCTTGGTCCTGGAGCAGTCAGAAGGCAAACCAGAGAGGCAGCCTATGGCAGAGGCTGGGCTGGGCCTGGGCAGGGGTGCTGCAGTCAGCCTGCTGTGGGCTCCTGAGGGCAGAATCTGAGGGAGGGCGCTCTGGCTCCACGTTGGCAGAGGGGATGGGGTCTGAGATGCACGGGACTGGAACCGCTCCTGGGATGCTGGAGACCAAAGTTGGGCGAAGGGGCGGAGAAGGGCAGGAAGAAAGGACCACTTGGTTCTTAGAGGCTGGACTGTCTGCACCGGGCCTCAGGCCCAGTGGCAATAGAGAGCGAGACCCAGGAGGAGAGGCCAGGCTCTCAGCGCTGAGGAAGCGGGAGGGACCCAGCCAGAGGCAGAGACCTGCGGGCCACGAACCCAGCAAAGGGCCATTCTCCAGGCCACTGGGCTGGGCAGAGCTGGGTGTTTTCCACTGAGTCATGAGCATGGAATGCACTGGAATCTCTTCCTGGTGTTTTAGGGGATCCCTTCCTGTGCAGGATGCGGGTCAGCAGCCTGAGGCTCCCTGGAGGCTCACAGTGCCCCTCCCCCAGCTGGTGACAGAGCCTGGACAGGGACACCACCACCCCTTGCCACCACACAGAAACATCAGAGAGGTCATGGGCAGGCTGCAGAGGACATGGACACAAAGCAAGCCAGAGCCTGCCGATTCTCCAACCCCCTACCCCCCCACCCCCGTCAAACCCTGCCAAAAACCCTTTATAAAGCCTCTTCACTAGACAGACACCTGTCCCAGTCTACCTGTCCCAGGCACAGGAGTCCTCTGGGTCTGGCCTGCCTGCACGGTGGAGTCCCAGTCCCCTTCCCATTTGCCCAGCCCACAGGCACCGTTTCTACAGTACACGCTTTGGGGGGGGGCACTCCACGCAGTCAAAATGAACTTTTGGCCTGGTGGTGCAGGCGTGCAATCCCAGCCCTCAGGAGGCTGAGTCAGGATTGCTGTGAGTTCAAGGACAGCCTAGGCAAAACTGGGAGGCCCTACCTCAAACAAAAACAAAACAAAACAAAGAGTTCCTCATTCTAGTGGATGTGGCAGCGCATGCCTATAATCCCAGCATTTGGGAGGCTGAGGCAGGAGGGTGGGTGCAAATTTGAGACCAGCCTCACCTACAAAATGAGCTCAAGGCCAGCTTGAACTGCATAGGGCAAAAAGACAATAAAGAAATAAATAAACTAATTGGTATTGTCCCCTTTTTTCTTTCTTTGCCCCCTTTTTTCTTTAATGGTTATGCTTTATGTCTCTCCTTAAGAAATACATTCAATACATTGAATGGTGCTTTTTTTTTCAATCTGCCTCAAAATTGCTTCCAGATTGCTGTCTAATGAGGGAGCAAGTGCCTGAGAGGCTGGAGGAGGAGCCCCACTTCCACCAGCCCACTGTACTGCACCCACTGCTCTGTGGGTACCAGATCCTAGCTTCCTCTGGGGAGCAGCTGTCCTTGCAGGTCAAAGTGATGGGCTCTCTACAGGGTCAGCGCCCCTGGACGCTGACAGCAGTGTCTGGGGCAGGTGGCCTCCCAGGGCAGGGGGCTCCAGTGGGCATCAGAAGCTCTTGCAGCCTCTGAGGCAAACAGGCCTTGAGAACAACCCCCCTCCCCAGGCCATCAACACTAGAATTCAGCCTTCAGGAAAAACAAAACCAGTAACTTGACAGAAGAGTGGACCAATATAGGACTTGGTGTAACTGTGGGAATCTCACATCCTCACAATCTAAAAACCCTTTCATACCCGAAACCTCCTGAGCCTCGAAATGACCCTTTTACTTGCACAGGATGCTTGCTGGTGTGTTTGTTTGTTAGAGAGGGTCTCAACATGGGCCCAGCCTGGCCTTGAACTTGGGGCACCCCCCCCATCAGCCTCTGGAATGCTGGGATTCCGAGCATGCACCACCACGCCCCCTGGACAGGACAGTTATTGTCCTCTTTACGGGAATGAGGAAGCTAAGCTCAGAAGACCAGAAAGTCCCCTCCAGATGTGTCAACCAGCCTCACGGGACCCAGAGGAGCAGGAAGGGCCGCGAGGGGGTGTTGCTGTGGGTGGGGAGGGACTCCATTGGCCTCCAGCCATTGTTCAAGCTGTGTGGTTTCTTTCGGTGGCACCTGGAGAAGGCAGATCGCCACCCTGTGCCACCACTCCCAGATATCCTAAACCCAGCATCAGTAAAGAACTAAAGAAACAGAGTTGCAAATAAAAGCAGACAGTTTATCTGAAGGTGGGGCAGGGGAAGGGAGCGAGACCTGGCCGAGAGCCAGCCTGGATGAGCGGGGAAAATACTTGAAAGCAAAAACTCGGGATTCGGGACCCCTGTCCCCAGAGGTTCCTGGAATCTGATGGCTCCCTGGCCGTCCCAGGTCCTCCCTCGGATTTATTTTGGTCACTTGACCTTTCCAGTGGTTGGGGGAGGTGAGGATTACACAGCGGGAGGTGGGTGTTTAGGGACAAGCAGTTTATTTAGCTTTAGGGGTTAAGGGCTTTAGGGTGTTCCCAAATCTTTAGGCGTTTGGTTTCTTTGCCTTTGTCTTTTTAATTGCTTGAGCCTAATGTGCAGAGGCAGAATGCTTGTAGTAAATTGCTTGTTACCTGCTTTAGTAATTCCATTAACTTTTAACCCTTCATCCCCTTTTTCTTCTGAGGCCCCCTCCCTGCACTTTGTCCTCTGTCCCAGGTCTGGCTGCTCCTTTAATGCCCAGCTGTGCAGGTTGCCCTCAAGTTTGGAAGAAGTGGGAAGGGTGATGGAAGGTTCTAGAAGACACTGGAGCATTTGTCTACCTGGGGGAGACTGTTGTAAACACATACATTCACCACTCTGTGTCCCTCTGGTAATGACAGGCAAGAGACATTTCAACCTAACTCAATCCTTGTGACAGCAGACCCTGTCTCAGTCACAGGGGTCCTAGCGTCACTGGCGCTGGTTTCTGGAATGTTCTGAGGAGTCAAGACAACAGTGGCACTTCCAGGAAGGGCGAGGGGGATACAGGTCCTCCCACCAGCCCCAGTCCCGGTGCGCACAGCCAGCAGCTGTGCACCGCTGCTTAGAGCGGGCGCCTGGGGCAGCAGCTGTGCACCCTTAGAGCTGGGAGGCGTGGAGCACATTTTAATAGCAGTGATTCACCGGGGACTCTTCTCCATGACAATGACGGAGCCTCTGGAAAACATTTCAGGCAGCAGGTGGTGTCCTGTCCTCTGAGCCCTCCCTGCTGTCCCCAGGCAGGACGACTTGTCTGCATGCCCACTCAGGCCTCTCTTCCTCTTCAGCCCCACTGTGGTGTGCATGCCGGTTCCCAAGGTGTGTGTGAAGGCTACGGGGGGAGGGGTAGTGTGGCCTGTGTGGGGACCACAGGTCACCAGGATCGGAAGCCCATCCCTCCCTGCTTCCCGCTCACCAGGAGCCACTCGCTGTGCACGTGCCTCTGCTCTGCAGTGCCACCTCCAGCAGGTACTGTATTTTGGACAAGTGGCTCCGAACCCTGAGCCAAAGTAAACCTCTGCTCCTTACAAGTTAATCTCCTCGTGTTCTAGTAAAATGAAGCTCACTCGGCATCGTCTTCGCTCTATCCTAGAGATTCTGGGAGCAGATGTGACATGGGGAACAAAACTTCCAACCTATTAGGTGTTCTATAAGAGTTCGTGTTCTCTAAAATCGAAGAATGAATTTTAGGAACAAGGGAGGTTCAGAGCAGAATTATGTACTGAGAGAAAGAAAGCTTCTGTCTAAGAGAAAGAAGGGGTTCGGAGTGGGTTGCCAAAGATTCTGCATTCTCTCAGGATTTTTATAGAGTAAAACCATGAGGTGAGGCAGGTCTAAAGTTGGAGAAAACTGGGAACTGGCACGGCAGACGGGCATGAGGTAGGACAGAACTATGATCAGCCAATCAGGTTAATTTTTCAGGTAAAATTGATCAAATCAGGGACAAATGGGGAAGCCAGTCAAGTAGCAAGGGAGCATTCTTTATGGATCAGTGACTCTTCCTATAGAGGGTTGGCAGGGTGACTCCTGGCTTCTCAAAGTGATGCAGATTTAATCCCTAAGGATTATACTTAAGGGTGTGGTTGCATTTATTTTGCCTTCTGTCCTGAGATCTGGCCCAGAGCAAGAGGTGTGAGTCTCCTCCAAGGTCACCAGACATCTGGTCCTCTGTGTTGGCTTCTGCGAGGGCCTAGCCCTCTCTGACTGCCTAAAATATTTCTAACTACTCAGCTGCCTGTAACATAATGACTGGGAGAACCAGTGTGAGCCGTCCAGGTTGTCCTCTACCGATACCTACTGCAGGTCAGAAGTGTCCCCAGTAGGCCCTTCTGCCCTATGGGTGAGAGGAGTACTTGGCCCAGAAGAGAGGCAGCCAGGAAACCCAAGTGCAGTCCACACTCGGGAACTGAGGACACCCTGGCCCATGGAGCAGGCTTTTGGAGTCTGCCCAGCGTCCCTACAAGGATTCTTTTCATGATTAAGAATGTCAATTTCTTTGGGTGTGGTGGTGCGTGCCTATAATCTCAGCACTGGGGAGAGGCTGAGGCAGGATTGCCTCATGTTCAAGGTCAGTCTGTCTCAAAAAAGATACAAAAACAAACAAACAAAAAAAAGTTTTTACATTATTCCATGGGGGGGGGTGACAAGATACTAAAGTGAAGTACACTTTTTAACCTATCGAGAAGATAACTCCTGTTGTCACAAGGACAGTGCCAGAGGGACAAGGGACTTCCCAGAGTGACCCAGCCCTTGGTGTGGTCAGCAGCAGGCCATGAGGCTGTGTTTGTTCCTGGCATTGTGACAGGTGCCACACACTGTACAAACAGAAGCGTGTTCTCTGGCAGTTGGAGGGGCAGTCCTCCCCTCCAGACACAAACACATGGGTGGTATTGGTCAGATGGGTGCCAGTCTACAGCAGTGTGTGTAAACCAAATAATTCTAAGAAACCAGAAAGTCATCCTCACTGAGGAAAGATGTGTGGTTTTGTACTTGTTTTTGTTTTTTGGAGACAGGGTCTCACTATGCAGTCCAGGCTAGCCTCAGCCTCCTGAGAGCTGAGATCGCAGGCATGTGCCACAATATTTGAGTGGAAAAAGATGCTATGTATCCTATCTTGTTTTATTTTGCTATCACAAATGCAATGCAAGATTTACAAGGCCAAAGTTCACAGTGGGTAGAAGTCTGGTTACATTCCAGACTCGGATTTGTCCCTGGGCTCCACTCCCAGAGTGGAGGGTGTGGGGTGGACCCCTATGGACAGCCAGGCCTGAAACTGGACAAACAGGATGCCTCTGTCCTAATAAGGGTGGAAGCCATTATCGGAGCACAGATCTTTATTTAGATTAAAATCAACCTGGCTTGAGCAAAGAACAATGGCTGAATCTCCATGGGCAAAGTTTGGGTGGGCAGCCCATCCTCGCCCTCCTGGTGCAAAAAGGTTCTGCCTCATTCCTGGAGGGGAGCCTGGCGTGTGCACACAGCAGAGCGTGAAGCTGAGCACAGGGATGTGGGCTCTCCCCAAGGAAAAGCAGTGTACACCGGGGAAGCTACAGAGGAGCGCAGCAAAACGAATTCAGGGTGGTGAAATCACGATTTCCATCATAAGTTACTTGTTTAACGACAGCATGGACGACGCTTTCAACCGGAGCAAGGGCTTGACTTTTCCCTTCTATGACGTTTCTCTGAATAAAAAGCTTGCAACGCGGGGCGGTGGCTCAGGCCTGTAATCCCAGCACTGAGGAGGCTGAGGCAGGAGGATCGTTGCGAGTTCGAGACCAGCCTCGGTTACAAAGTGAGCTCAAGGCCAGCCTGAACTGCATAGAGAGACCCTGTCTCAGAAACACCCACACACACAAGCTTGCCTGGAAGCGCGTTGATCTGATTTAAAAGTCGCCAGCGCGCCCGGATCGGGCAGTAAACCCCGCCCCACCCATCAATCACACCAGTCCCCGCCCCGACCACGCCCCTTCCACACAGCAGTCTAGGTCACCGCCACCTCAGACGTCGATCACAGCCAGGCCCCGCCCCTAGTGCGCGCACGGCTCGGCAGCCGGTGGGACGAGGCGACGGCGCCACTCTCGCCCCTTTGTGTTCAGGCAGCGGCCTCCGGCCCTCACCGCACGTTCTCTCGTCCGTCGCCCCGCGCTCTTCAGCGACATATCATGTCGACGGCGGGAGCGGGCACGGGCGTGGAGGCGGGCTTCTCCAGCGAGGAGCTGCTGTCGCTCCGCTTCCCGCTGCACCGTGCCTGCCGCGACGGGGACCTGGTCGCGCTCTGCTCGCTGCTGCAGCAGACGCCGCACGCCCACCTGGCCGCCGAGGACTCTTTCTACGGCTGGACGCCCGTGCACTGGGCCGCGCACTTTGGCAAGGTGGGCGCGCGCGCTTTAAGGCGCCATTTTCCGTGGCTTCCTTGGGGGCCCGGGGCGTGCCGGGAGCGCGGGAGGGAGCGGGATTGGGGACGCCTCGAGGGGCCAGGCCCATGTGCAGGGAGCGCACGTTCTGGGCCCTTCCGGGAGCTCAAGACTCCCCGAGATTGCGGGACGGGGATGAGGTCGGCGGCGGTGGCGCCGCACAGGATTTAAGACTCCTGTGGGAGTACGCGCGTTCTGGGACCCCTCGGGGCGCGGGGCGTGTCGGGAGCGCGGGGCGGAAGCGGGCCTGGAGAGCCGGCGTCCAGAGGCGTTGAGGGCGCATGTGCGGCAGCCCGCATTCCGGGACCCTTGGGGCGCGGGGTGTGCCGGGATTGTGGGGCGGAAGCGGGGTCGCCGCTACCCGCGAGTTGCCCAGGACGCATGTGCGGTTTGCGTCTGGTCCCTTTTTTTTTCCCAACTGGGCGGGCCTGAGAGACTGCGCCCGCCGCGCCGCGGCCTGCGACCCATGGGGCCCGTGCCAGGCCCGTCGCTGCAGCCCTTGCCTCCTGCCTCCGGGGGCGTGCGCCAGACTCCTGTTGTGCGGGAGTGGCCGCGGCGGGGTGCGCGCAGCCTCGCGTTTCCTTAATCTGGGCTCTGGAGAAGCGGTGCCGCTTTGCGGTGGAGCTGCGGCCGGGCAGCCGGGCGGCCCGGACTTCTCCAGGCTCCGTGGGCAAGCGGCGCCCGGTCCTGTGGCCCGTTCCCTCCTGTTGGCTCTGGCGGGGAGGACGCGAGCCGTGTCGCTGACCGAGCGGCACCAGGGCGCCCTAGTTACGTCCGCGGACGGCAGTCTCACCGCTTTCATACACGTAAGACGGTAAAGTTCACGTTACGAGGTGTATGTCACCGCAGTTTCAAAAGCCGACCGGATCATTTGTTTTGTTGCTTTGGAGACCGGTGGCCTCGCGAAGACCACCCAGGTACCCACTGTTGTCACCAGTGTCCCTGACCTGCGGCCGGCGAGGCCAGGGCGACCCGGGGCCGCCCCTCCGCCTTCGTGCGGGTTTCCAAGGCGTGCCAAGGGCGCATGGGTTACTTAACCATTTATGAGGCTCGTTTGTTCCCGGAGGACTAACAATTATTAAAATATCTAATTACACACTGCTTTCACCAGATGCCATAGTTAAAAATACTTCTCCAGAATTGCAAACCCAGTTTCCTAATTAAAGCCAGAGGGAACAGACTTTGAGTTCAGGGAACTCGTCACTCTGTGCTCAGTAAACTAAACACAGTTCTCAGTCAGCCTCCTGCCCCTCTCTCAAGTTTGTTGGAAATAGAGCATGTTTTAAATCTGGCTGCTCCCAACTGTTTGAAGGATACTTATTCTTAGGAAAGGCTAGATGCGGCGGAGGGTCCTCCTTCCGGTGAGCGGGCGAGACAATCGAGGGCTGCTTCCTGCGCGGCACAGCTTTCTCACTTGAGCCTAGCGCCCAGCGAGCAGAAACAGCAACTTAGGAGTGGAGAGTGTGCAGGTCAGTCGCAGAACGGATGAGCACATGGTGGACACCCGCCAAATCAACTGACTAGTGGATTCTTTTAGCCAAGGTTAGGATATTATTAGGGTCTGGCTACTGACTTGTCCTAACTTGCTAGTCGTTCTAGTCACCTGTTGCATGCTGAGTTCAGATTTACTATAGCCTTTTGTGCATAGTTTCTTTTTTTGAGTCAGTCTTGCTAAGTCACCACGTTGCCCAGGTGAAGCTCAAAGTTGCAGTCTTTCTCCAGAGTGCTGGCATTGCAGGCATTTGGAACCGCAGCAGGTTGGAAGACAGTCTATGAAGCATTTACTGTGGCTACACATATTTGTGACTCACCAATCACTGTAACATTTTTATTATCTAGAATAGTATTTCAGCGGTCTGGACGGCGCTCTGGTCTTTTCTGATTTTGGCATTTTCAGTTGTAGAAAAACCAAAACATTTATATAATATTAATCACTGACGTTTTAATATCCCCCTGCCCTTTGGTACTAGGAATCAAATTCAGGACCTTGTGCTTACCAGGTAGGCGCTCCCAATTTTTTTAATAAGGACAGGTGAAGATGTTTTCTAAATCCCTCAAAATATCTATACAGCCTTGAGAAGGAATTATTAAAGTTTTCCTAAGAAAAGGTGACCAAAGCCGCTGGTCACCACAGTGCAGTGTGAGCTGATCTGTGGTGATGAGTGGCGAGCTTACCTGTCTGTTTTCATCCCCTGTGCTGCGGCTTTGCAGTTGGAGTGCCTGATCCAGTTGGTGAGAGCCGGTGCCACGCTGAACATCTCCACCACACGCTATGCCCAGACTCCGGCACACATTGCGGCATTCGGAGGACACCCTCAGTGCCTAGTCTGGCTGATCCAAGCTGGGGCCAACATTAATAAACCGGTAAGCGAGCGCACAGCCTGCGGCTCTGCTCTCTCCTTTTCTTTCCAGGCATGGTCACTGCGTGGGGTTGTTGGAGTCGGGGTCTTCTTGGATATGTTTGCTCCAGCGTGAGGGAGCTGGGGGTTTTCCCTGCAAGTCTTTGTGTGTAATAGGTCTTTTCCAGAGGCAAGCTTTCAGTTTGTAGTGATCTCATACATGCTCTGACTCAGCCGCAGATCGGTGAGCTGCCTAGGGTCAAAGCTGGGAATTGAAGGTGCTGGCCTTGTGCCCAGCTCTCCTGCTTAGGGCTCCCAGTTGCCTTTGCCTTGCACCTGTGAGTGTCTGCTGGAGGGGAGCTCCTGTGAATTTGGACCCAGTTAAGGTGGCCACTGGGTGGCCAGGAGTCTCATGCCGAGTGGAAGGAGCTGATGCTGGAGAGCTTTGTAGGAGTCCGGCACAGGCAGGGGTAGGGTCTGTTTCCTGTACCTTCCTCCCAAGGGAGACCAGCACACAGTGCTGAGAGCTCTGGCATGGGGTACAGAAGTGTCCTGTGGGTGCTCAGAGTGGGAGCAGCCCCTAGACTTGGCATCCAGCTTGGGCTGAGGCTTTGGTACCTACTTTATGCCTGTGGTTTCCTCTGTCCTGTTTTCATATCTTTTTTGAACTCAACCATCAAGGTCCTGATGGAGACAGAAAAACTTAACCTTCGCCTTTGTGTGTACAGGGATTGAGTTCTGTTTTGCATGTTAGGCAAGCCCTTTTTATTGAAATGTGTTTTTGCTGATTTCTCTAGGCTTGCTTCAAACTTGAGATCCTTCTGCTTCAGCCTTTTGGGTACCTGGGATTATGGGAACGTGCTTTCTCTGCCCCTCTTGGTTAACAAGCAATGTGAAAGAGTTGTAGTTCTCTTCTAAAGATAGCTCAGGGAGGCCCTCTGCTGCAGGGCTCGGTGAAGGAAAGTGTTCCAGTTCCAGCCGTGGTTGGAGCCCATATTGAGTGGGAAGGGCACCAGACAACTGGAGGACCTGACCTGTTCTCCCTAGAGTTGGGCAGGAGAAGTGGCCAGCTTTGAGGCCTGCTTCTGTCCTGGAGCTGAATGTGGGTTTGGCCAGCTTCAAGACATGCAGTGCCCCTCTGGGTATCCTGATTCTCTTCCTCCACTTTGCTCCCATCTTGGGTAGTAAGGACCAGGCGGCGTTGAGCCAGCTTTTTCCTGGCAATCCAGCTTTTTTTTTTTCCCTGAGGGTCTTGCTATGTAGTTCAGGCTGGCTTGGACACACTGGGTAGCCCAGGCAGGCCTTGGATTCATGGCAATCCTGCCTCAGTCTTCCAAGTGCTGGGATTACTGGTGCACAGTTAGCAAGCTGGGGCTCTGCCCAGTGCCCTGGGGGCTCCCTCTTCTGCATTAGCCCCTAATCAGTGGATCTTTTTTCCTCTGCTCTTTTTTCATCATCTGAACCTGGCATGGTATTTCCTGTTAACCTGTAGTGTCTTCGCTGCTGTTCCAGGCGGTTTTCCTGCAGTTTTGACAGACTTTCTGGTGTGTGTCCTGAGCTGAGACCTGGAGTGCTGGCACCAGTTCCCCAAGGGAATGGGGTGGGGGTTGCGCCCATGCTGACTACTGCTGAGGATTTACAAGTCCTCTCCAGCCTCTGGTGTCACATTAGAACTATGTAAGTTTGTGGACCACTTTTCTCCTCCCCTCCTCTTTCAGAAGATAGTTTACTTTTTAAACATCTGCATTTGCTAGTTTCTCAGACAGCTGTGTTTGCTGCTTGTTTCCCTTGTTAGAAAATGGGGTTTTTGTGTTCTGCACGTCACAGCATTGTGTGGAGCCGTGTGGCCCCCACTTTAAACACAGGCTACTCTCCCCTGCCCAGCCACAGGCCTTGGCCTGTTTCCCGCAGGGCACCCACCCATACTCCTTCCACTTGGTGCCCCGCTTAGCCTGCTCTCCCCAGGTTCCACACATTGGGGCAACGTGGCTATTCTGCTCTCCTGGCTCTGTGCCCCTGTCTTTGGCCCTGTGGTAGGAGTGGCTGTAGTTGCAATTTCCAGGGTGTCAATGCTGCCCCTTGGTTCTCTGCACAAAGCCTTCCTGTTCGCAGCAGATGGACTTCTGGACTTTACGCATCTGGTTACATTTGCTCTGTGGATATCTTCTTTGTCTGGAAGCCGGTGAGCACGGCTTTTGTTGTTGTTTCTTCCTCTGATACAATACAGAAGAATTCCCCTCGCTGGGTGGCTGCACTGTGAGGCCCTCCAGAGGGTTCCTGAGTCCACCCACTGCCTGCCCTGCCCATGCTGCTTCTGCATCTTTGCTCACACGCAGCGTGCCAGCACTGACCCTGGTGGTCTCCTTGCTTCTCAGCCCTGCACCTGACCCCAAACTGTCCTAAAATATGGCCCTCTTCAAGTCAAGCCAGGAGATGCAAAGTGGACACTGACACCTGTCCTGGGGTGGGGGGAGTGGCTTAAAAATCAGATGTGTACTTCTTAACCTTGGTTGCTGCTGTCTTGATGTGATTTGTTTTTATAAACTCAAGCTAATTATTTAGGGTTGGAATGCAGCACACCTGAGCCTGGCTTGGGTGAGCAGCTTTAAATCACTGCTGATGCTCCTGCCCCGAGGGCCCCTGGCTGGATCCTGCCCGGCCTGGCCGCTCAGTGATTTGGAGAACAGGCCCCTCCCAGCTGGTCTTCTCTTGTGCCTTTCCTCTGTTCTGTCTCAGGTGTGCTCATCACCTTGCTTTGTTTCCCAGGTGCTCGGGGAGGCCTCTGGCCACTGCAGGCATGGAGGGCAGTGGGGGTCTGAGTGTGTGTGTGTTGTCTTGCAGGACTGTGAGGGGGAAACTCCCATTCACAAAGCCGCCCGATCCGGGAGCCTGGAGTGCCTCAGCGCCCTGGTGGTAAACGGGGCTCGCACTGAGTAAGTGTCTTCCCTTCCTCTCCCAGCCAGCCGTGAGTCCGTGAGGTGGTCAGGACGGCACTTAGAGCAGGCGGAGGCCCCAGGGGCACGGCCTTACCCATCACTGCTGTTAGCAGGGACAGTGTAGGTGCATTTGAGTTCTCGCAGAAGGGGCGTTATGCCAGCAGTGGCCTCAGGCGGCAAGGACAGCCAGCTCGCCCACCCTGACCTTGCCACTCATTAGTCCTGTCACTGTGGCCGGTCTTCCTGCTTTCCCTTGCCAGGTTTTATTTCTAAACTAAGGGCTCGATGGGAATATCCTTGCAATCCTTTCTGGCTCGAACATTCTCAAGAAGACAATGAGCTCTAAATTTTGATTCCTCATCTTAGCAGATGCAGGAGGTTATATTTTAGAGCCTGTTAATGTTTTAAGGGTTCGGAGCTCCTCAGAAACAGGACTGTCAAAACCTGAGAGTCCTTGATAACCAAGACATTATGCAAGTGATCCTTGCTGTGACCCTATTTACATCAGCTAGCTTATTTACAGCTGGTATTATCAGCTAGCTGATAAAATAGCCTTAATATGCAAATGAGCTTTGGAAATGTGATCTTGTATACAAACCATTAGCTGTGGCATTATACATTTATTTGTTAAAAATAATTTAACTTTCTCTTAAAGATTATATAATAAATTTTTTTCTTTGCAATTCACAGCATTAACAAAATGGATGTGTT
The DNA here is from genome assembly GCA_004027295.1 of Dolichotis patagonum. Taxonomy (NCBI): domain Eukaryota; kingdom Metazoa; phylum Chordata; class Mammalia; order Rodentia; family Caviidae; genus Dolichotis; species Dolichotis patagonum. The sequence goes on from PVJX010013968.1 coordinate 24,666, forward strand.
TTTCCATCCTTAAATATTGAATGTAAGCTGTAGAGCTCTAATAATCAAGATACTACTAGCTTTTTTGTTTTACCTTAAATGTCATGAGTAATTCATAAAATTTATTAGAAACCACTTTATTCTAATTGGAAACATGAAGTTTAATTTCTAGACTTTGGGAGAAGTAGAATCACAGAATTAACCAAGTTTAACCCTTTGGTTTCCATGTCGTTGTTTTGACTCTGTATAACAGTAAGTTTTTTTAGATCCTGGACAACAAACCATGCAGGTCAATGTGAGGCGCTGCTGCATGGGAGAGGCTGTCGCTGGCCTCTCCGTCTTAGCTTCTGTCTCGCTGAGCCTTTGGGGCTTGGACCCTTTACTTACGGCGTGAGTTGTGGCCTGTGTTAACCGCCACGATGCAGGGACCCTTGTGACTTAACACGCAGTTATGACATAAGGTAAAGTAACATGACTCGGTAATGTGGATCTGTATCTACAGCCTTAGAACACTGAGGTGATTCTCCACGAATTGCTCTGGGTACAGGTGAAGTTTATCAGCTGTGTGTAGATTAAAAACTCAGCTCTTTAATTTTAGTGACAAACTCTGATTATAAAATAGTCATTTATAACATAATTGATTAAATTGCTTAATTATCGTTAATTGAAATAATAGGTAATTGGAAGTTGATCTTTTAACTTTTCTAAACAATACTCTAATGGTCCTACACATTTTATTATTACAAAGATGATAGCTTAATCCTTTAAGCCAGTATCTATCATGGTGTCCTTGTCTTCAGTAGGTGTCTTTTTTTTTAAACATGAGCATCTTTTATTCACAATTCTGTCCTTGGTTACAGGCCCTCCAGTGTCTCTTTCCCACCAGGCGTGGCTGGACGTGGCTCGAGAGCCCGTCTGCCCCATCCCAGTATAAGCACCCCCTCTCCAGACCCTGCATTGTGGCGACTTCCCTGGACCAAGCGTTTAGGTTTTTTTAGAAGAAACATTTAGGCTAAGCTGCCTAGTCAAAAGCAATTCTTAAAACTCTTTAAGTGTTTGGCCTGGAGAAAAAACTCAAGTAATCATTATTTATTGCTGTTGTGAATGTGGTTGTTTAGAACATCTAGATAAAACGTCAGTTTTGCCTGTCAGGTAAATGGAAATGTTTCTTGGTGTCCGCTCTGCACCTTTCCTAGCTCACCCCATCGAGCCGGTCAGCATGTCTGTGGTGTGGGTCCCCAGAGCAGCGCTGGTCAGGTCTGCTTTGTTTGTCTCCTGTGATGCTGCACATTGCAGTCAAGTACAGTCCTAGCAAGTGACATCTTTTTTATAAGAACAATCAAAGACACAGAATTCATTCATTTAAAGGTACTTAAAATTTTTTTTGCACTTGGGAATGGGCTAGACTGCAGTTCTTTATTTTACACTGTAATATAGCCTTTTCCTGTGAATTAATTAAAAGCTGCCTCACACCATTATTTTTAAATTAAAAATTTTCCTCTTAATTCCCACCCGGCTATTTATATACATTAAAGTGGCCAAGGTGTAACCTTGTGTGTGTTTGGTCATCAGGTAGCTATGATAAGGGCAGGTGTGCTAATCATCTATGACTAGAATGGTTTGTTACATAACTTACTTGTTAATGTAGGTTGCCACTGTAAGATAACGCATTTCAGCTGCTGTGCATCGTATTAAATTTTCTAGCACCACACGTGAGTATGTTAATGGACTTTTGTTTTCTCTTAATTGAAATCTTGAGTTTTGGTGCCAAGTTACCTTTTCCATGTGAGTTTCTGTTTCTGGCTGGTGTGACGGCCCTTAATATTTGCCATTGCCTGCATCTAAAACTGAACCCCACAGGATGACTTCTGAGTTCTGACCACAGGTTTGCGTATGTTACAGGATCTAAGGGTTGTGGTTTCACTACTACGCCAAAGCCTAGTGGCCCTTTCTCTGTCCTTGGGAGCTTCCATTGCGGCCTGTGCTCACTGCCTGCTTCCCGCAGCGGGCTTTTGCTGGAGGGGGTGGGCAGAACTTTGCAAAAGAAGCTGTAGCCAGGCTTACACAGTGGCTGACAGGAAGCAGGGGCTTACGGTTAGGTCTTAATGTGATTTTGGATAAAGGCTTAATGTCTGCTGATAATGAAGACCTTTTCTAATGCTGGAAAGAGCTTTTAAGGCTTAGGGTTAGTTTCACTGTTAGATTTTTGGCCACCTTGTGTTTTTCTAGAGAAAGTGGGGGATGTTTCCCTGTTGACCAGCTGTGAGCATAACTGGTCTCTTCTCTGTTCTCCTAAATAGAAGTAAGGGACCTGCCTGGACACAGAAGTCAAAGAGTTGCCTTTCCCTGAGTGCAGGAGGGCTCTGTGTACCCCAGTGCACCCACCTGGTGGAGTGGGCCACATAGATGAGAGAGCCTGGGCGCCCAGGAAGAGCCATGCTGGTGCCAGGTGTCTGAAGAAGCAGGCGCAGCCTGGGCTGGTGCCATCATCACAGTCCCCTTGCCAGCAACCACTTTCTGGGAGTGACGGAAGTCCAAAGTGTGATGGCAACACACTTGCTTAATTCTGTAAAACTTGAGGCTGGATTTTTAGTTCTTAATGGAAATAGAGTTGCTTTGGTTTGGTTCAGATCAGTGGCCTTGTGTGACCCACCCTGCTGGGAAGCAGAGTTTCTACCAAGACACAACTCAGATGAGTGTGCCTGGTCCAGGGTCAGAAGTGCACTGCAGCTTCGTGTGGCAAAAGGAAGCCCAGATTTACTGTGTTGGCTGTTGATTTTGGAACCCTGTGGTTCTGTTCACTGGGTCTCTCCCTTGTCCTTCTGAATAATAGCCATCAAGAGATGTAGCAGAATTAGGGCTCAGGTTAGTGTCCTGGCTTTGCAGGCCTCTGCTTTCTGTTACTCTGTGTGTTCTGGCATTGATCTCCCTCATCTGACTGTCACTGCCCCGCTGTGTCTTGCCTTTTTGTCCCCTGCTGGGCTGTGTGCTCTGGGTGCAGGATCACGCCCCACGGCACTGTCCTGGAACCTTCTGCCAGGCAGGTGTGGATGACAGGCTGCCCATGCTCCAAAGCTGACAATTTGGTTCAGAACTGTATTTTTCAGAACCACTGGAATATATAGGCTTGATGTTCGTTAACTTCTGCTTTTATGGATAGTGTTTGCAAATCAGATCACCAGTTTCTAAAGTGCCGTGTCTTTCTCTGCTAAGCTACAGTTGGAGCATGTTACTTACCACGTCACACTCCCTGAGTGATGGGCGCTCTTAGATTTTAACGTATGCAAACGTAACTGTGGTTCAGTTGTAGCTTCAAACTGTCCTTGGGAATATTGAACTTGAAATGGAAACTTGGCACCAAATTTATACAGGTAGAAACTTTTTCATACAATAGTTTCTTCCTGCTGTTAACGTGAAGAATGTTTATAAAACTTCATTATATTAAGTTTGGATACCAAAGGGTTAAAAATACACATGTATCTCTTTTACCTAAGATACTTTAGATGTTTGCTAATGTTTTGTCTATACAAATGGACATTTAGTAATGTTTTTTATCTTTTTTTAATGATTCCATTTATTTGCTTATTTCCATCTAGGAATAGTTACTAATGTATTTGTGATACAGCATACCAAATTTTAAAGTAACCAGAATCGTGAGTTGATGGTTTTTAGTCCCTACTGTTAAATTTCATTGAACTATTGACATATTTGAATTGGCTTCATGCTGAAAGGACCAGAGAGAGCGTAGTGGGCAGCGTTGAGAGCAGCCATGCCATGCCGCGCGGGCGTCTCTGGCCAGCAGTGCGGCTCAGCGGCTGCCCAGCTCCTCATGGATGTGTATGTATCTTAATCTGGTGTTGCCTGCAATGTGATCCCGTATGCTTTATAAGTTTCCATGTATGAACCATTACCCGTTTAAGTCACACAGAAGATTCTGAATCTGTAAAAACTACACGTGTCAATGTTTTCCAGCTACGTAATTCGAATTGACTTGGTTTTTTCAAGTAATCCTAGAAAGGGGGAGCATTCCATATAGAAACTGCTGAAACTGCCACAGGTGCTTCTCCGAAACCTTACGGTTGTGGCATTGAATGTTCAGTATCGCTTCCTTTCTGCACACAAGGCATACTGTTGAGGTATTTGTTGCGGTGATTGGTTTTAATGCTAATCTAGGAATTCAGATATAGATTCTTTAGATTTGCATGCTTTGCTTACCCTAATTTATGATATCTACCTTTTTATTTGTAAACTAACAATAGCTAAATTGAGATCAGAATTTTAACAGAAATACTTTTATAGAAAAATTGTGGTTTATCTTTGTCACATGGCATTAACAAAAAGAAAGTATCCCAGAGGTCACCATGACATCTTGGGCTCTAAACACCGTATTTCAGGTGTTTGCTGATCTGTGATTTTTCAAAATACAAAACAAAACACAAAACCTCCTACTTGAGTGGCTTCGTGTTCTGGTATCGTGGCACTATCAGTGAAAACCAGAGGACCAGCTGGCCCCCAAGGGAGTTCTCACGGTCATCTTCAAGCTCAGAGTGTTCTCACAGAAAATAAAAGAGGGTGACTTTAACATTGATGCCGGTGGGGCAGGGCACCGAATTCTCAGTGGAGGCGGTGACATCTGTCCCGAGCGCTGGTGTTGCGATGCGGAGGGCCGGTGGAAGTGTTGGAGGACGACACGGCAGCTGTTTGGGCAGGGCTGCCTGGCACAGTCCCGTCCCAGGTTTCTGTGAGATCGCTCCAGGTTGAGCTGACCGGCATGAGAGCTGATTTGCCAGCTTCCTTCGGAATAAGAGCAATGTTTAACTCTGAGCAGAACTGGAATTGGTTTGAACGTCAAGATGTTGTCTAATTTTTAAAACTGCTCATTTTCCAAGATTCCCTAGATGGATGTTGGAGCGGAGAGAGCCGCCAGGGCTTGAGAGCAGCCTGCCTGGACTCCGGCCCTCAGCGCCAGGCTGCGCCCCACTGAGACTGGAGCGAGGGTCAGGTTTGTGTGCTCTGAGGTTTGTCTAAACACAGGATGTGTACGGTTTCCTGGCTGCCAGCTGTCGTGAAAATAGGTTTTGAGCTCACGGTTGACAGTTTCGAGTAGCTTAGATTTCCTTGGGAAGAGCATAAATTCTGCTGTCCTGTCAGCTTTGTCCTTCCTGATCTGGTGGAGTGTCTAGGGTCCCATGGGCTCCCTGGTGCAGGCCAGCTATCAGCTCCACAGTGGAGCGGGCCTGGAACCGAGCCAGTTGTCCTTTCTGTGACTGCCCTGGATGGAGTGGCTGCTTTAACTCCCGCACTACAGTGTGCAGTGACAGATCAGCTGCTTCTTCACCAGGGTTACTGCCCTACCCTTAAAACCCACACGGGAGTTGATTGAAAGGCCTGATCCTTTTTATTTAAACTCAGTGCTTTGAAGAAGGCTCAGGGCGTAGCTCAGAGCATGCCGGCATGCACGAGGCCCTGGGTTTGTTTTCAGCACTGCAAAAACAGTTTTAAAAAAATGTAAATACCTAGTATTTTGAGAGCCATGCATCTATTTGTGAATACCTAGTATTTTGAGAGCCATGCATCTATTTGTTGCTTGGGCTTGGAAGCCCACATAGCTTTCAGCCTTTGGTGCATTGGAAACACAACTGCAGGGAGTAGCCCAGACACCCCCAGCAGGCAGCAGCTACTCTCCCACCCTTGCCACAGGCGCTGGGCCAGGATGGCATGGCTGGGGAGGGGACGCACTTTCTTTTTTAATGATTTTGGCACCTTTTTAAAAGTTACTTATTTGCATGAATGGTGGATTGACTGATGGTGAAACTGATAGACCTTGGAGGAAATAGTTGGAAGTAGACCTGTCTGTGTCTCATCAATTGGTCTGGCTAAATGTTATTCAGCAGGTGTGGTCATGAGCTGAGAAGAGTTTTTATCCTTTAGAGGGTTCCAAGAGCAGTACTGCGAAGCCTAAAGTTCTGTGAAACGCAGACTTCGGAATTCATAAAGGCCTGTTAGACACATCCATTGTCGGCCTTCTGTGGCCACTTTCTGCCCACGATGAGTGCTGAGTAGTTGGGATTAGTGTAGCCCACCCTGTGGGTAGGTTGCCTGCTGTGCCGGCTGGCCTGTGGGGTGTGAGGGCCCCTGAGGAGAGGTTAGGGTGAGCAGAGCACCGTGCAGGACTAGGCAGTGGTGGCAAGTGGGGTGCACAGGGAGGCCGGGTGAGGTGTGCACCATGTCCCTGGGGCGTGGGCATAGTGACCAGAAGCAGAGGAGTTCTGCTTTCTCTCTCGGTGCTGCAGTCACACAGCATAGTCTCTGGGGTTCCTCCCAGCTCCCTCTGTCCCCGGGCCTGATGTCCATCTGGGACGTTTTCTAGAGGCCTGCCGCTCTTGGTGTATGACCAGCCGGTGTGGCCGTCGATGGCTACGTCTGCGGTGTGAGTTGGCCGCTGCCCTCCGCCTGGGAGTGCTTCCTTAGGTTACAGCGAGTGTGCGAGAGGGAGTCTGCCGCTAGTGACTGGGCCGAGTAGGGCAAATGGCACTGTGCACTGCTTCGGGCAGGGCAGGCAGGGAGACCTGGCCAACCTCATGGGGAGCAGCGAGCACCCCTGCTTCCTCACATTGCCATGCCCAGCCTGGCCTGGTGAGGGCCAGTGCATTCTGAGAAGGCTGTTGGCGCTGCTCTTCGTTCCTGCTTCCCTGCAGCACTGGCTCCTGCCTGCTCTGCTGTTGGTGTGGCTGTTTTTGCCTGGTGTCGGATGGCAGCACAGTGTTGCTGTGCTCTTGGGTGTTGGCGAGCAAGACCACGCTGCCTGTGGAAGCGATCACTGTGCGCTTTGCCTGTGTCCCTGGTCTTCGTTTCTGGGCGGAGTAGACCTGTCTGGGCCGTCCTTGTGCTGCTGCCCTCTGAAGATGAAGCCCATGGTTTTGTTTGCATATGTTGTGTTTTAGTAGGAAGCGTAATCAATCCGTGGGAGTTCCTTCAGCCCAACTTTTTCACTTAATTTATATATCAAAAAAAGTGGAGTGAGTATTCGTCAGAATTTACATCTTTGGGGTTTTTTTGTACTGGAGATTAAAATCACAGTCTCACACAGCTAAATGCCGAGCCCCAGCTTTGGTTTCTTATGGTAGGTTAAAATGTCAGTGTTAATTCCTAATTGTCCTATACATGTGTCTTCTATTTTAAAGAAAATTTTGTTGATCTCTGGGGTTCTCAAGTCTTGTCTTATGGCTTATTGAATTGGCTTTGTGTGTCCTTCCAGACATAATGCCATGTCTCTATCTTGTGGTTCAGGAAAGAGACGTAGTGAGTGAGTGTCTGAAATCCTTTAAGGTGTCCCTGAGGCCAGAGCTGCTGCAGTGTCATTAGGACGGGGTGAGAACTGTGATTGTCTTTGTGAGTTAAAGCAGCGTGCTCTTGGGTGATCCTGCAGAGCGCCGAAGCCCACGTACCCAGCTGGGGTGGCTCTGCAGTGTGGCAGCGTGGGGCTGGGCAGGGGTGGGAGGACCTGGCTGGCGCTTGCTTGGCAGAGGTGTGTTGCACCTGGTGGTGTGTCTGGTCTGACTTCCAGGGAAGGGCAGTGTGGGGTTGCTTTTGTTCTCTGTGGAATTCTGTGCCCTGGTACCTTCAAGCCCAGCTGATTCTCCCATTTTCTTCTGATTTTGCACTTGGGTTCTGCCAGGACTTCCAGTTTGAATCTGAGCTTCTTTTGCTGTTGGAACCAGAGGCTGTTACTCTTCGGTGTCCTTGAGTGAGGTGTGGGTCCTTGCAGTGCAGGGGCGCCTGGCTGAGGGGGTGTCCACTTGGGCACCGTGGTGTATCAGCAGGTGTCACTCCAGCAGGTTTCCTAAGCAAGGCCAGAAACCTGGACTACACTGCAGCTCTTCAGGTGGCGATTGGTGGTCACCTGGGCAGCGTCTGGACTTCCACTCATAGCGCCACGTCCCAGCACAAACCTGGCTTGTTGGGAAGCCGATCCTCTGAATGCCATGGGCAATTTCAGTTCATGTTTGTTTGCTATGATTTTACTGAGGCTAAAGGACGGGTTATTAAAATAAGTGCAGATAGCATAGAATCGAGTTTCAGGTGAAGTCTGAAGTTAGCTTAAATTTAAATTCTTCAGACTATCATAAAATATGATTTTGAGACATTAAATAGGAAGATGCCTTTTTTTTTAAAGTTTATTATACTGATTTTTTAAAAATTACTGTCGCCCAAATCTTACTTAGAAATCAAATATGTTTAAGAGAAGTTAGTTATGGAGCTAGTATGATGAACTGCTCCTTTAATGAAGATTTGCTGTAAATTTGTTGACTCTTGTGTCACCCTCAGATAGATAGTCAGTTCAGCAGGAGCAGACCAGGCTCGATGCGGCCGGGTGGTAATTCAGCATTTTTGTGTTGTGCAGCCTGAGAAATGCCAGCGGCCTGACGGCAGCAGACATTGCCCAAACCCAGGGCTTCCAAGAGTGCACCCAGTTTCTCCTGAGCCTCCAGAGCTGTCAGCTGAGCCGCTTCTGCCCGAACGGCCCCTTGAGCGGGGCTCAGGAGAGCCTGTTTCCCAGCCACGCTGGCTCGGGAGCAAATCGTAAGAGGTGCTTGGAAGATGCGGAGCCCTTGGGCGTGAAGAAAGCTAGGACTGGAGGTGAGAACCCTGGCCTGGGCGTGGGGTGCTCCTGGGGAGAGGGCGCTGTGACTGATCGGACACAGCTATTCCCCTTAGTTTCTCAGCACCAAGTTAGCTTCTGCCAGCAGGAAGAGGTTTTTGTGTCTGTTGAGACTATGACTGTTACAAGAAATCTGCCACTGTTCCCAAGTATTGGCGTCTCACAAATGTTCCCAAGCTTAAAAGTTGTTGATCTGGTAGGAAAAAGTTATTTCCTGCTTGGGAGGTGACTGTTTTCCATACGGTCACTTTGGGCTGAGTTCCTAGCTGTCCCTGGTCCTGTGAGGTCATCATCGGTGTCACAAAGAGGAGTTAAGGTAAGTGGGGAGTCATCATTGGTGTCACAAAGAGGAGTTAAGGTAAGTGGGGAGGAGCCTTCCCCAGATGCAGTGATGGGCACCGCAGAGGAGTGGCCAGGGTGACTACATGCGTCCTGTGGTATTTGGACATCAGCGGGCGAGGGCTCCTGAGAGTCATGGGCCCCAAAGGCCCAGAGGTCATCATTGCCTTCAGTTTTGTCTGGGGGCAACAGCAGCTGCTGCAGTGCTGGGCCACTCCCCATACCTTGAGCATTCGACGGGACAGGCCTTTCCTGTCCAGTTGACATGTCTGTTTCACAGCTGGGGAAAGCTCTTATCTGCAAAAATTGCTGCTTATAGACATGAATGTGTGAACATAAATGTAATTGTGATCAAAAGATTTGGGAGAGTGTTGTTTTTTGAGACAGGCTTTTAATTTATAGTTTGGGCTGCCTGTGGTCAAGGCCCAGGGTGGCTTTGAACACACAGCATCCTCCTGCCTCAGTCTCCCAAGTGCTAGTACTTAGAGGTGTGTGCTACCACACCTGGCTTCAAAATTCAGAATTTTGTAAGTTGTGGGCCTAATAATTTCTAGAACGATGCCCTAAGAATCATGAGCACAGCATTTATTGCATACTTAATATTGTGAAATGGCTTATAAGGGTTGGTCTGTCTTGTGCCCTCATGTGTCAGTTGTACATGTCTGTTCATTTGTTATAGCTTAAATGTCCTTTAGAAGTGATCTGTACTTTCCCATCATTGCTGGTAAATCTTAGATTATGTGGTGTGTGTGTGTGCACGCACTGAAAGTCACACTTAAAAGCAAGAGACCTAGGGAGCTTTCAGCACTACTTCCTGGAAGTATCTAGTGTCAGTTGGGCTGGCCAGAGTCTCCTCCTTACACACGCTGTGTAGATCAGATCTTGTGCTTTTGAGGGTGTGAGGTTGTAAAAGTGACCTCTAGTGGCTGCATGGAAGGAGACTATCTGCTGGCATCTGGGTTCCACCAGCCACAGTCCAGAGCCCAGGCATCCCCTGGGTGCGGGCAGCCCCGGCACCGGGGAGTTGCTCTTCCTCGTGCCCTGGGGGTTAGTGCTCTGATCTCTGATCTCATGTGCTCTGGCTGTGTGAACTCAGTGGTTTGGTTTTGTGAAATTAGTGGTTTGGTTTGGTTTTTCCACTGTGCAGTTCAGGCTGATCTGAAGCTCACTTTGTAGCGCAAGCTGGTCTTGAACTTGTAGTGAGTGATCTTGCTGCCTCAACCTCCTAAGTGCTGGGATTACAGGCGTGTGCCACCAGGCCTACCTAAATTAGTAAATTTTTAAAAACTCACAATTTTTTTTTCTTTGGTTGGTACCAGGGATCAAACTCAGAACCGCACACTTGTCAGGCAGGCGCTTATGCCACTGAGCTAAATCCCCAGCCCAAACTCAGTTTTTTTTTAAATGGTTTTGTGTTGTTGAATTGTCTTTCTTTTTAAAAACCATGCACAACATTTTAAAAAGTGTCAAATGGTCTCCAGGTTGTGTAACATTTTATATATATTCAGGCACAGCCTTTGCAGTGCAGGTGCTTCTGTCAGCAGGTAAATCTTGAAAAGGGCCCGCAGTTGCCTGAAGTGGTACGCTCTGCCCCCTTGAGGCAGCACGGAGTTCCTGAGCAGTCTTCATGCTGAGTTATTGGCCTGTTTTAAAGCAGTGGGTGCTGAAAAGCGATTTGCCCCACAGCCGAGCTTCCCTGGCCCAGGCCCCAGAATCTGAAAGTCTCTGTTCTGCCTTGCAGCTCCGGGCCTGGACTGCGCCATGCCTCTGGCGAATGGCGAGGCGGAAGACGAGGCGGACAGCATGCACGTTGATAGAGAGTTTGCTGCCGTAACAGGTGGGAGTGGACAGTTTGCTGTTGGCTGCAACAACAGCCCCGTGCTCGAAGACACCAAGCCACAGGAGAGTGGCTCTGTCGGACCGAAAGAAATAGAGATATATACTGTTTCCGCAATGCAGACCCCTTGTCGTTGCAAGAATCAGTATGCGTATTATTTCTAACATGCCTCTTCCTCGAGCTGTTTTGCACTTTAGTGTCCACTGTGTTTATAAAATGTTGCATTTCGATCTGTGCACTTGGGGCTGGTGTAGGGAGAAATGTTCCTGGGGTGTTCTTGGTGTGAGAGAGTTGTAGGCTTCCGGTTTTGCTTTGGCTTTTGCTGACTGTGCCTTGCTTGCTTTGAACGAGGTTTGCATTCTTTTAATGTTCTGACATGAACTGGGGGTGCACATACCTACCCAACCTGCTATTGCTTGTGTTTTCAAGGTAGGAAACGGAAAGGAGGACGATTGGGAGCAAACCTTGAGAACTGGTAAATACCGTGGCCCTGGCTGTCCCCCCTAATGGCTGTAGTGTGGCATCCCCCTTGGCGCTGCACCTGCTGGCGGGCTGGGGATGCTCGCAGTTAACCCTGTGTTTCCAGCCTCAGAGGGCAGAAGCTCAGTTTCTGCCAGCACTTAGAGCAGTAGTGGCAAACCTGTGGCACTCGTGCCACACCGAAACCTAATCGGTCACCTGCTACGAAGTGTCTAAAGATTAATTATCCAGCTGATACTTTTCTGCCATTCTTGTATTCTGTGACCACAGAAACATTTTAGCCTTTTCCTTAATGTGTTGTATGCTTAGAAATTCAGTTTTTACTAGTTTCATTATTATGTGTTTATGGTATATTCTTCACTAGGAATAAATGTATTTGTTTTGGGAAACCCATAAGAAAATACCATTTTTGTTCCTGTTAGAACCCACAGGCATCAGGATTGCTATGGGTAGTGTCACCATTGTGGCAAATAATTTTAAAAATCTGAAATTGACAGATTTTTCACAAGCAGTGCTGAACAGAGGTGGTTTTTTGTTTGTTTGTTTGTTTGTTTTGAGGGAGTTTCAGACAGCTCCACAGAGGAGGCTGGCCTTGACCTCATTATGTAGCCCGGGCTGACCTTGAACTCATGGCAGTCCTGCCTTAGCCTCCCGAGTGTTGGGATTACAGGTCTGCGCCCCTGCACCCAGTGAGAGTACATTTTAAATAACAAGATTTTTGTATTTAGGGATTCTGACCTTGGCAGAGGTGAGAGAGCTCAAAGCTGCTCTCTAAGAAAACAGCTTTGCTTCAGGCCCTGTTGGACCTGGTGCTGGGCAGGAGGCACTCTGTGCCAGCCTCTAGGTGGGGACTTGGGGCTCCCGCCCCCCCAAGGAACACCCCGGATGTCAGGCATTGTGTTCAGGGTTGCTGTGTTTTTGAGAAGCTGTCAAAAATGTGGCATTTTGTCCCGGGCCTGGGGTCCTGGCCTCAGGCAGATGCACAGGAGCAGCAGCTCCCCTCCCAGCACCTGTAGGCTCTGGGAGTGGGCAGCACATGCCTTGGGCTGCTCAGCGGCCGTGGCACCATGGGCAGCTGGGCCCTGGGCGGGTAAGAAGGGAGGCTGAGAGGCAGCAAGGGGAGCCTGGTTTCTGGGCCCAGTTTGTTAGATTTTCCAGGACAGGGTGAGGTTGAGTTACCCCAATTCTGAGATAAATGCTGAGACCAGTTTACTTTAGGTGGGTGTGTTAGAAAAATTGCTTTATTCCATGAAAACTGACAGATAGGAAGTGTTATTAACCACCAAGGTTGCCATAGGATCAATGTGGTTTATTACTTAGGAAAGGTGGTTCAGTTATTTCTTAAAGTGTAATACAGAATTCCCCCCTGGGAATAACTTTTTGTTTTGTTTTTGCTTTTGTCTTTGGATTCTTAGGATAGGGTCTCTGTGTAGTCACAGGTGGTCTTGAACTATGTAGTTGAGGCTGGTCTCAAACTAGGGATCCTCCTGCCTCAACCTCCCGGGTGCTTGGCTCACAGGTGTGCGTCACCATGCCCGGCAAACTGAATTTACATTTAGTTCTTGAAACTTTTTCTCTAGTCTTGAGTTTCAGCTCAATACAAAAACCTTTATTTACTTGAAAAAAATTATTTGAAGAATTTATAGCACTTTGGTTATTTTGCTTTTTTTTGGTGCCAGGCATCACACTCACTGCCTTGTGCTTGCCAAGCAGGTGCTTACACTGCTGAGCTAAATCCCCGGCCCTAGTAGCACTTTCTGAACTACGCTCAAGTTGCTTAAAAAAAAAAAAAAAGCCATGGAGTATTTGCAATTTTCGGAACAGCCAGGATCCGTTCTTGGGAGTATGACTGTCGGGTTCCCCAGCGGGTGAGAAGCTTCCTAGGAGTTGTACCCAAGTCGCAGAGGCACGCTAAGGCTTTCTGACCCTAAATGTTAGGAGAATGAGCTTGCATTTAATACAACGCCTTGCTTGGATTGCACGGAGCCTCCGAGTAAAACCTTAACATCGCTAAGCAAGAATTGGTTCTCAGCCGTCCCCGCACTGCCGCTCAACCCTGCTCAGTAGGCCACAGGAGGAGCAGTGGGGCTGTCTGTCCCGGCACGCCCATGCCTGCAGACTAGACTCTGTTCTTCCAGCACATAGGCCGTTTCTGAGACCCCCTACTGCGGCCGTGGCCTGGCTGTGGCAGCGTGTTAAAACTGAGCAGACAGCACACGCATGGCTCCCGTGTGCCCAGCTGGCTGCCCGCAGGCTGGGTGTAGTGAGTGAAGCTGCTGCTGGTGCAGGCTGGGCAGGAAATGGGTATAGAGCAGGGCTTCCTTATCCTGCATTGAGCCTTTTCCTTCAGTGCTAGAGCCGTTTTCTGGTTTTTAACTCTGCATAGAAAATGGGACCTGCAGGTGTGGCCCATGTCTTCAGGGTGATTTTTCAAACCTGTCTTTGAAAGAAACCTAAAATGAGAACAGCTCTTCAGTGATTTTTCCATACTGTTGGTATTTCCCATGTGATATATATGTGTTTGTCAACTTGGATTTTTAACTTTGATCACTTGGCACTACTGAAATGCATGCGTTTCCTGTTGTACTGGGCTAATGTTGCTGTGTATTTGTAAACCTATCTATACTTTAAAAGACACTTTGGAAAAGGAATTGGTTTGTTTAAAAGTAAAACGACAGAAAACAAAGCCCCACCTGTAGAGTGGTAGCGTGTGCATCTCCGGTCGGTGCTGAGCTCTGGTGACAGGTGTATTTCTTGATGCAGATGTGAGAAACAGTAGCTCCGTGTCGAGCACACTGACCAATGGCGGTGTCGGCAATGGACATTTGGACTTCCCCTGCGCGAGCCACCTCAATGGGACGGACAGCAGGAGCCCGGGCGCCGACGGGCTCAGCGGCGGAGCGGTGCCCGGGCGGCCACTTGCGGTGTGTGCTAACGGGGCGGAGGAGCTGGAAAAGACCTCACGCGCCAGCCCCGAGATGTGCGGTGCCCTGCACCTGAACGGGAGCCCGAGCAGCTGCGTGGCCAGCAGGCCATGCTGGGTGGAGGAGCCGGACCTCGCAGAGAGCCTGCACTACGGCTACTACCATGGTTTCGGGGACACAGCCGAGAGCCTCCCGGAGCTCAGCAGCGTGCTGGAGCACTCGAGCTGCGTGCAGGTGGAGCGGTGCTACACCAGCGCCGTGCTGGGGGCCCTGCAGCTGCACCCAGGCTCCTGAGGGCGTGGTGGTCGCCGCCCTTTTGTATGACACACTGCTTGGGTTTTATTTTTCTGACGCCTGACTCAGTGTGTTTTTAGATACATTCACCAAAAATAGTTCCTTTTCTTTCACGTGTTGAATTCTATGAAGCCGAGGAGTCAGCACCGACTTGGCCTTTTCCCTGGGCAGGCGCTGCCCCACCAAGCCACGTGGTGGCCCTGTGGAGACACCGGCCCCCTCTTAGGACCCTGCCGCCGATGTGCGCTCTGCACGCGTGGTCACTGATTAAAGTGTCTGGCCCCACGTTTCCTACCCTTGCTAGAATTTACTGCAGACAATGGCTTCCTTCCCAAATAGCGGAGGTTAGTATTTGTAGGAAGTGCCAGGTCAAAATATTTAACTGACTATTTTGATGGTTCTTGCCCCCTTGTTTTTGTTTTTTCGGGTTTTCTGCTTTAAAATATATGCCACTATATATATCCAGTTAATAGGGAATTTTTATTCTGGAAACAAATAGCATTACATTCATGGTTTTATAGAAATTAGCTTTTGTTTAGCAACTTGTGGTTTCACTGTGCAAATATTGTAATGAATTTTTACTTTTCTGATTTTTGTAATAACATTTGGTGCCGATGGAGAAAATGTCACAGGTGCAAAGCTGTGTCCTGAGTGCATCCTCACAGTGCATTTTCAGCTGTTCTTCGCAGCCGGAATAAAAGCCCGCAGTCTGCTGTGTAGAGTGGCTTCTGTGTGGGCTCCAGGGCGGGGCGCGGGGGTCCCGGCAGGCGTGACAGCTGATCACACAGGGCCGAACACGGGGGGGGGGGTAGAGTGGGAAGAAGCCTTTAAGCAGTGAGCTGTGGTTAGGGGATGGGGACAGAGCTGCTCAGGTGTCTCAACCCCAGGCCATCCCGGGACTGTCAGCTCTGCAGGTGTCTCCGTGGTCCCAGAGATGGGCAGGCTGTGGTGTGTCACTCTTACTAGGCCCACATTGGGCCCCAGGGACTGTTGCTACTGGACGGGTCCAAGTAGTCACTGCGTTGCCACATGTGGGCAGCAGAGGACGGCCCACCTGCGTAGACGGCTCTTGACTGTCTGGGACCTTGGGGCAGCCGAGGTCTGTGGGGAACAGGAATGGGGTCCTTATTAAAGTGCAGTGAAGAGGTCCCGCAGTCCTGGAATGTGCTGGAGAGGATGCCAGGGACTTGCGCCCAGAATCCCAAAGCATTCGTGAGGGAGATGTAAAGCACGTGTCTGCAAATGGCCTCACGCAGACAGGAAATGGGAAAGGCAGTCACGTGTTGACATGGTTTGTAGTTCTGCCTGGGTGTTCTGTGGTTTCTTAAAGCTTGATTGTGGTGGTGGATGAGATGCCACATTCCTGAGCTGATTGTCTCTGGTGGCACTGAAGTCACTTAGGTGTTTGAGCCCATACCAGTCGTGGGTGGTGGGCAAGGCATCATTGAGCTCTGTGCAGCCTCTGCATACTGAAACGGGCTGTGAGTCTTTATCTGCTGAGCGCACCAGTGCCGTGGATGGGCTCGTGGGTCACAGGTGGGAAGGTGGTAGGCCTGTGCCAGGGAATCTGGGTTTTTGTGGCAGCATAAACCTTGCCTTCCAGAAGGCTCAGGTTTGTCACTGGCCACACACTGTCGGTGTCACCTCAAAGTGTGACACCCTCACTTGGTTCATGTCGTATTTTGTCTTTTGTACCAGGAATCGAACTCAGGACCTTGGCCCTTGCCAGGCAGGCACTTGTGTCGCTGACCTAAATCCCTGGCCTCCTTGGTCATTGTTTTAAAGTGCTGTCTGCCAATTGCCCGGGTCTTAGTAGCCATTGCTTGGTAGCTGTTTCCTGTGAACACCAGCAGTTCTGCTCGGACCGCAGGCAGACAGGGAGAGCTTTCCTCAGTGCCCTTTGCCCTGCAGTGCTCATCAGAGTCCTACACGTGCACTGACCGCGTTTGTCACATGCACCGTTGTTGCTGCATCTGAGGCTTCTTGGCTTTAACACACGGGAAAGGAATGGCCAGGACAGTGGGCTGCGAAGGTGCTAGCAGTTCCTGCCCCTGGGCCCTGCTCAGAGAGCCCGAAGACAAGCATTGCCCAGGATGGGGCTGGCAGGCCACCATCGAGCCCCTATGAGTTGGCAGAGCCGGAAGGATTCCGTGCTGGTGAGGCTGGCTCGCCACGCTGTGCGGGCTGGTGTCGGCAGGAAGGTTCTGGAGGATGTCTGAGCTGCCCAGCTCCACGGTGAACTCTGTGGAGTGAGTGGCCCCAGGCTACCCTGAGCCCTGCTGAGACAAGGACACGGATGTAGAGAGGGCAGCATGAGGTGAATCACAGGTGAGAGGGCCATGGACACCAGGTGGGCCACTCTTGCAAAGGCTCCCTGCTGGGGAAGAGGCTAGGCCTGGGGGTAACCCCAAGGGCTAGCTGTAGGGAGGGGATAGAGGCAGTGGAACTTTGGGGGCACCCAGCAGGAGGCCTAGCAATTGGTCTACACCTGGCTACATCACCAGGCTGGATTTGGCACAGTGCAGGTGACGGTGACAAGGACCAGGCTACAGAACAGTATGTCCCACCCCATGGGCCGACCCGCTGACCTGGAGCGCCAGCCGCCATATGGGCCATCATCACAGTTGGGGGACACTTGGGCCTGAGCTCTGCTAGGACTCTAACCCACCTGAGGAGTGGCCACTAAGGGCAGCTCCCGCCTGGTGGGGCCAGGGAGCAAGCTCAGTGGCTCCAGGCAACACAGCCTCTGCTCTAGCCTGGAACCTGGTGGTAGCATCGAATTACTCAGCTCTTTCGTGAAGCAAGTGGTCCGGGATTTAATGGTTGTGAGGAGAAGCACGAGTGTGAGGGTCAGTATTTGTGCCACTGGCAAGCGCCCTGGCCCCAGGGTCCCCCCCCCCCCAATGTTCTCCCAGTACCTGGGGGGAGCTTTGGTTCCCAGCGCCTGCTGCCTCTGCTTTTCAGACACAATTCAGGACACTCGAGGCCAGTTTTGCAAGCAAAACAACACCAGCCCCGACATCACACAGCCACAGCCTGCTCACGGCTGCTTAGCTTTCCGATTCGGTGGGGTAGGGGGAGCGTGAAGGCGGCAGACCACAGGCCACGCTCCTTCCAGCTGGCCTGGCTCCCTGGGCAGTGTAGTGGCCACAGGAGGGGCGCTGTGCGCTTCCCTGGTGGCTACAGCCAGCATCTTTGGGGGCTACCCGCAGCGTGCCCTGGTCTGAGGCTGAGGGCATGCTGGCCACTCTTGGGAAAGGGACCGCAGTCCATCCTGGGTACCATGGGTCGCCTCCCTTCTGCCACTGCAGCTGGCATAGACACCTCAGCAGCAGGAAAGCTGGTGCACGCTGGCACTTGGTTCTGACCTCCAGAGTCACGGTGTCCTGTCCCACAAGTGTCGGGAGCCACTAAGCTAGTGATCATTGACAAGTGCCCAAACGGGAGGCCCCAAGGGCACGGGGTGCTGAGGGGAGCAGGAGGCCAGCCCGGAGAATACGGGGTGGAAGAAGCCAGCTGGGTCAGCGGAGGGGCGTGGTGTGCACTGTGGTGGTGGAACAGTCCCAGCTGGAGCAGGGCACCCCTGACCCTGGCTTTCTGGCTCTTTCATTTTCTTCATCTTACTGTTCCTTCAGGAACAGCCACCAACACATGAAGACAGGTCACGCCCCAGGTAGGATAACAGTTTCATGGCAGGTCAGGGTTAGGCCCAGAGGCGGAGCTGCTTGTGTGCAGATGGGTGGTGACAAGCAAGGGGCGCTATGCTCAGCTGTGGTCCACAGCAGCTCCCTCCTAGGGTAACCCAGGTTCCCCAGCAGCTGCTGTTCCTGCTACAGGATGTTTGTTTCCTCTGAGCCTCTGGTTCATGCAGCTCCAGAGCGGACGTCACAGCGGGGAGGGTCCCAAGTGTGCCCAGCTGCGTGGGACCCAGGTCACAAAATAAGCGCTTGGACGAAGCACACCTAGGGAGGCTGAAACAGGAAGATCCCCACATGGGGCTGGAGGAAGTGTTGATGTGTAGATGTCAGTTAAGCAGTCTGATTGCCAGGTGTGGAGGCGCATACCCTTTACCTCAGCAGTTATCAGCACATGAGAGACTGAGGCGGGAAGATCCCCAGTTCAAGACCAGCATGGGCCATGGAGCAAGGTCTCAGAACCCACAGTCACACACAGTCCAGGCGTCAGGGCATGCCCAGTGACCGTCATAATGGCTATGTCCCGCAGACCAGGGAATGTGGTGGGGCCACCTGCCAGGCGAGCAGCAGCCTGGTCAGGTGGCAGTGGTCAGGTGGATCTGGTCCCTACAGTTACAGTGACATCACAGTCTTCAGGACTCCTGTCGAGGTTTAGAGACCAGAGAAGGCAAGCGTCACGGTGACTTCAGTATGTGTCTGTTCCTCTCTGCTGGTGCCGTCAGCCCAGGGCGCCCTCGGTGTCACAGCCCTGAGCCCGGGAGCGCAGCACAGAGGCAGCAGCTGGAGGTGAGGGCGCGGCAGGCAGCGTGCACCAGGGAAGCTGGCACCTCCTGGAGAGCCCGAGGAAGAGAAGAGCAACACAAGCCATTGAGGCAGGGGCCCCGGGGGTTGAGGGATCTTCACACTGAGCCACCTCCCCAGCATTTTAAAAATTATTTTCAAGTTTAAGACGGGGTTGTCCCGCTGTATCACTAAATTGCTCAGGCCAGGCTCAAACTTGACAATCATCCTGCCTCAGCCTCCCAGCATCCTGGGATTGGAGGCATGCACCCCACACCCAGCCAAAGGCTGTTTTCATGGAGGTGAAGCATGGGGGATGGCAGAACCTCCAGGGAGACAGGGGCAGGGCTCAGGGGAGCTTCAGGTCCACCAGTCAGAAACCACACCCTTGGGTGGGGCTGACAGTGCTGTCCCTGGTGACCGCTGGGGGGCGGTTTGCTGGGACAGCCACCCTCAGGGGTCTCCCAAGGACTGAGGCTCTGGGACCGGCTTCCTGCTGCAGGAAGGGGGGCACTCGCCTACCTGCAGGAGCCCAACCACATTTGGGTATGAAGGCATCTGTGACAGACAGCACAAATTGCAGGGCTGGGCTGCTCGTTTCAAAGCCCTGCTCAGTGCCACAGGACACAAGCATGCCTGCTGTGATGCAGGGACCACAGTGTGCACCTTCTGAGTTGACGCCTGTCAGTGGAAGAGCTCTTCCTCTGCCAGTCTTCTGGGTGTGCTTTTCACAGCAAGTGGGCATCCCTGGGTTTCTTCTGGAATAAAAGGAAACACACACTGAGTAAGAAGGCCGAGGCTGGAGGATGGCAAGTTCGAGCCCAGACCAGGCCATTCCGACTGGAATCTGTGGCCCTTTCCCTCCGGGAACAGCGGGATTCCTGCTAGGCCACAGCAGTCTCACTGTAAAAGGTCTCCAGGTTTTCCTGGTGCCACTGACAGATTACACAGGGGAGATCAGGTTATGATTCAAACTACTCAAAACACTGCTCAAGTCACTTCAGACGCTCATTGCTCAATTGGTGGTTCTTCTGACAAAAATTGGAAAATCTGTAAGGCAAGAGGATCCACAGGTTTTAGGTCTTTGGATGTTTATTGGGTTCCACAGACTGAAAAGGGTCATCCCAAGATGGAAGTGATTATTGAAGGAAGAACATTCAAAGGGCTTTTAGACAGGGGTGCAGATGCTCCTCCAGTCACTGCCTCTGGCCTGTGGCCTGGCCCCTAGATGGCCACTGTAGATCTGCAGCGGGTGGGCAGTGTTTCTCGCCCTGGTGGAAGTGCTAGATTGTTAGCCTGGAGGGACGCTGAGGGCTGTTCTGGACATTTCTACAGGATATGGAGGCCTATTTGGCAGGTTGTACTCCTGGATGACTCATCAGATGTTACAAGATTTCCTTCCCACACGGGCTTTGGTAAAACCCAGCAGGGAAGAAGAGGACCTCTTCCAGTCTGCCATTTTGAAGGATCATTTTGGTGTAGGTCCTTCTGAGGACACCTTCACATTTTCAAGGGGAGCCTTGATCTCTGACCCTAGGGACAGCGTCCAAGACAATTTTGATGTCCAATGACCCTGTCTGGATTGATCACTGGCCCTTCACTCGGGAGAAGCTTACAGCTCCTCACACTGGTTAATGACAGATGGTGGCAGGGCACCTAGAACCCTCCAGTAGCCCTTGGGATACCTCGATTTTCTTCTTCTTCTTCTTCTTTTTTTTTTTTTTTTAATTTAAAAGAGAATAAAACAAAAGGGGGCAGTACAGAGCAGATCAGAAGAGGACAACATAGGCAACACAGAACTTTACATTAAGTCAACTGGACATCAACAGTATCTAACACCACATCTCTTACTCTGCTATAGTTGAGCATAGTTTCAATTACAATAATATCAAACATAACACAATAGTATAAAGCCATGCATATAGTGAAAGAATTACAGGGCTTTCTGAACCGAATAACAGAAAATGATCAATGGGTATTATAATATCTCATTTTTGAAAAAAAGGAAAAAATTTGTTTGAACTATCACACATATTCAAATCCAATAAGACACAATGTGGTAGATAGAACCAACGGAAGTAGAACAAAAAAAAGCATGGTAGGACTTCTAAGAAGGATAATATTAAATCAGCAATAGCTGTCATAATGTTTTCTTAAAAACAGCTGTTCATATCATCACATATGATATAGTCAAAACAGGATAACACCATTCCAACTGATGATTTAACACTTTGAAAGACTTCGAAGTTATGGGATGGGGCCTCATGCTTACCATAAAGTCTTACATACTCTTATCAAATCTCATATTAGGGAGACTATATGGTATTTACCCTTGTGAGTTTGGTTTATTTCACTTAAGAGAATGGTCTCAAGTCGTGTCCATTTATTTATAAATATCTCGATGTGATCATTCTTTATAGCTGAGTAGTACTCCATTGTATAAAAATGCCAC
>PVJX010013969.1:0-46140 GCA_004027295.1 Dolichotis patagonum
GCATAATAGCTTAGTAGGGTTCTCGGCAATGCACGATGGGAACAAAGAGGAGTAGGGAACAACTAATCTGGTCTGAAAGTGGGAGGGTAGGATGTGAAGGGAAGTGGCATTTAAAAGGGGCTTTTGCAAAGGATTAGGGTTCTGCAGACAGAACAGGGTTAGGTAGGAACAGAGGCCATCTAGATCTGTTTTTACCTCTCTGTGCTTTGGGCTTGGGTGTCTCTTAGGTTGTCCTCACAGTCAGCAGGCAGGTGTGTGCTTTCTTCATCCTCTCAGGTTCAAAGCTTGAGACCAAGGCCAGCAAGCTTTTACATGTTAGACCTCCAATTTTAGAATTTTCTATTATTTGCCTCATACTAGGAAAAAAATTTTTCCCAAGAAATAAATCGCTTCCTGAAATCTTAGACACATACACACAACTGTGCATGCACGTGCCCGTGCAGGTGCACACAGCACCGTCCAAAACATCACTGTCTTGTCTCTTCAGGGTAAAGTTTGGCTGGCTAAACCATAATGGGATTTCCCCCTCATTATTCTGTATGTTCCTGGTGTGGAAGAGTTAAAGGCTGTATTTAGGTCGTCTTAGTCCACACCTATGAATGGTCAGCACTTACTTTTGGAGTGTCAGTTTTAAATCAGTCAGACCCTGTGATAGAGTATTCCACATTAGTGTCATTCATGCTGGTTAGTTACGCCTTGCAAATAGGAGACAACCTACACAAATGAAATACATAAGATAATCCAGGAATGCCAGCTGGTTTTTAATTCATGAACCCCCTTTTCCCCCATCAACTTTTACATAAATGAAAACGCAGGAGCTGGTAAGCAGAGGCCCAAGAAGCGTGTTCTCTCAAGGCGAACTGACCAGCTTGTGAGAAGCTGGCTGTGAACTCCATCCTTCCCTTTGACAGAACTCTAGGACAGACTGCTGTTTGAGTGATGCGAGAAAGTCCACATAGGGTCTGGGTTATTGTGACTTAGGAATTGTTTGCATGCCACTGTCTGCCTTTAGAGCAAAGTATCAACTCAGGAATTTTTATCATTTTAAGGCAAAACGGCTGGGGAATAAGCTTTCTAGCTGATGTGAAATATGTCCTAAGATACATAAATGACTGTCCCCAAAGGGTAGGACTAAACTCCTTTCCAGTCCCTTCAGCCCTGGTTTGATTTCCAAAATGAGTCTCTCCTTGCTATTCATTTAAAGTATTAGGAAAAGGAGAAGGAGAAGAGCTCACCAACTTCAAAAGCACATACTTCTTACTCAACCTAAATGTGGGTTTTAGAAGTATCTGTAATGAATATATAGGGAAATAAAGTAATTTATTTTTCTCTTGAAGGTGGAATTAGGGGTAGTTTAAAGCAAATTTTAGCAAATTCAAGCCCATGGGACAGTTCTATCCCTCCACCCGGTTTTGTATGACTCACAGGCTAAGAGTGTTGACTGCATTTTTAAATGGCTGGGAAAATCAAAACAAGAGTGATATTTTGTGCACATGAAAATTATTTGATATAATAAATTACTGTGAGAACAGCAGTGCCCACTCATTTACATACTGTGTATGGCCGCTTTTGTGCTGGAGCGAGGAAGCTGAGTAGTTGTGACAGACACAATATAACCCATTAACCTGAAATATTTATTCCCTGACACTTCACAGGAAACGTTTGTCAGCCCCCGACTTAGGGGATCAGAGAGAACGCACACAGTGAGACATAGTGAAGAGCCCGCGGTTGTCATTTGTATGCCAACTTGACAGTGATCCTCTGACCTTGGCTTTCTTGCCTAAAAGGCGTACATAGTCCCAGCCACTGCAGAGTCCTGGTCACAAAGTGCACCATTCATGCCCTGCTCCTGTTCTCTTGCTCATGCTGCTTCTGCCTGCAAACTTATTCCGCATGTTAAACCCCTTTCATTCTTTAAGTCCTCATTTGGATATCACCTCCATTCTGGTAAACTTTCCAGGAGTCCAAGAAGAATAAATAACTTGAGATCCAATCTTATGTGCCGGTCACTCTCTCTATGGCTCCTTCCGAGCACGAAGCAGTCCTGTGGTTCGTGTTCCAATTATTGGTGAGCACCTTGAGGGCATGGCTCCATTTCATTATTTTTATAAGTCTGTATATGGCACGTAGGAGGTGCTTCACAACTGTGTGTTTTTTCAGAACACTAGAATGGAATAAAATCATTTATTTGCATCTTGTTGTATGGAAGATAAGTGGTCAGCACTGATGTACTTTAAGGTGGGCTGTCCTGGTATTTTTCACTGTCCTGATTCATGAGATTTCAACCTCATGACGCTGGGTGGCTGCATCTAAAACTGCTCCCAGAAAGTGGTCCAAATTTAGACAGAGAGGAAGAGGATGAGAATGAGAGAGAAACCTAGATTCAGACCAAATGAATAAAACTGCCTTGGAAGCCACAGCTCCTTTGGGGCAGAAGGGGCCAGATAGATTTCGGGGACGGCTGCCTCTCCACCTGCCAGGATAAGCTGGTGGCTGGTCCGGGCTAGCATCGCCTCAGGCCTGCGGGAGAAAACGCCATGCTCCTCACTTAAGGATCTAAATTGAGAAGCGGCCCCCATGGTAGAAAGTCAGGCAGGGAATATTTGGGAAATGATGAGGACATACTGCATTGTGAGACAGAATGACTTTTATAATAACTGAACTGAAAGCAGGGTGGGCCGTGAGAAAAGAAATACGGGTTAAATCCAAATTTTCATCCAGGTACACGAAGGGGTAGATTGGGAGCGTTGGGGAATCCAGCTGTGAAAGAGTTGCACTTAAAGGTGGAAAAGTCTGCTGATTTTTGAGGCTCAGGCAATAGTTTAATAAAATAATAAACAAATTATTTAACGCTTACTACATAGTAGTGACAATTCAAGGTGATAGCCATATCAGCAGCCAAAGGAATGATTCCCTGGAATTTTTGTTTCCTGTAAGTTACCATGAATTGTACTATTGTTAGCACAACAGGAAGTAAGTATGTCATCATCCCCCCAAAATCTGAGTTTAAACGTAGCTTAGATTGAGAAGTTAAGCAATTCACCCAAGGTCACATAGTAGCAGGTAGTAAAGAATTGGAAAGCAGTGGTCTAAAACTCTGGAGAGAAAAACCTCAGGCAGTTAGGGGCTGGAAAGCTTAACTCTTATCCGTTGTACTCTATATCATTTGGAATCTTATTATCTTCAGATAACCTCAAGATTTTCCTGTATTTAGTCTTATTAATTAAGTGCCTAATATGTGTCAGGTGTAACCAGGTACCAGCGATGCAGTCACAATGAAAGCTTGTAGCAGTGTTGAACCTCCATAAACTTAGGCTATGGTGATCCAACCACTGTCTCTATTTAGGGCTGGAGAGGGTATGATCTGGACTACTTCTGGGTGGTAGATTTCTCCAAACCCCCAAGCCTTACTCCTTTTTAAGAAGTTAATTGACAAAAATGAGGGGAATGAACATTTGTAGCCAACAGGTAGACCGCTAGTTTTCGTGATTAAAATAGTGTGGAAACACATTCACAGAAATCTGTATCAAAAGAGATGTATAGGCTTAATGTTTCCTTTACCGTAAGTATTAGTGAATTTGTATTTGTGGAAACTGGTTCCCTAGGAAGGACGTTTATACATGCATACATATATTCTCTTCCTGCCTCTACATCTGCGTTGTCAACTACACTTGTTGGGCATATAGGTCACTTGCAGGATTGAGCTCTTATGAACTGTATTGCTAATAACACGGGGTTTACACCTATCATTGTAATACGTGTTTCACTCTTTTAGGGAACTTCAAGGTTTAGACTTTGAGGAATCCCCATACTGATTTCCATAATGGTTGTATTAGTTTACATTGCCATCAACAGCTTACAAGTGTTCTTTTTTTCTCCTAAGCTTGGCAGGCATGTCTTTTAATTCTTTTCTTGACAATAGGCATTCTTTCTGGAGTAAGATGGAATTTAAATATCTAAATTTGCATTTCTTTAATGGCTAGAGATACTGAAAGTTTTTCATCTATTCATTGGCCATCTGTCCTTCTGGGAAGTATCTGTTCATTTCAGTTGCTTGAGTTGTTATTGGGTCTTTTATTTTGTGAGTTCTAATTTTTTAACATACTTTATACATTTTAGGTGTTAGTCCTCTGCCCAAGAAATACTGTAGTATTTTTTTCCCATTCTGCTGTTGTCATTTTTTCCCATTCTGCTGTTGTCTTTTCATTTTGTTGTGTGTTTCCCTTGCAGTTAAGAAAAGTTCTAATTTGATACAATTCTATTTGTTGATTCTTGATTTTATTTCTTGTGCAGTGGGGATTCTGTATGGAAAGTTCTTGCCTGTACCTCTGAGCTCAAGAGTGTTACGTAGTCTATCTTCTAGCATATCAAAAGTTTCTATTTTGACACTTACATTGGTGTTCTATTTTGATTTTAGTTTTGTACGTGGTGAGATACGTGAGTCTAGATCCAGTACCATATATTAACACATTCATGAGAGGGTTTATCGCATGACTGTTCCATTAGGTGGCATATAGCACTCAGTGGGACTATACTGTGCCACCTGACGAAAGGGTCAACAATGTGTCACCCATGGTTCAAGCTGATTAGCCCCTATTAAAGAAGTTCTTTTTCTAGTGTATATTTTTGGATCATTTGTCATAGATCAGAATCTGAGATTGATTGCTGAAGTGGGGTTGTTTCCGTATCCACTATTTTGTTCCATGTTTCTGTTTTTGTACCACCAGTACCATTCTGTTTTTATTTCTGTCACTTTGTAATATAACTTCAAATCTGGGATTGCGATGCCACTTGCTTTGTTTTTGTTACCTAGGATTGCTTTTGCTATTTTGGGTCCATTCTTGTTCCATATGAATTTAAGGTTTGTTTTCTCAAGTTCTGTAAGGAATGCTGTTGATTTGGATTGTGTTATATTTGTATATCAGTTTTGCAGTTATAGCCATTTTGACTATCTTGGTTCTGTCTATATGGGAACAGGGGATATGTTTCCATTTTTTCAGGTCCTTGTCAAACTTATTTTTCACTGTACCATAGTTTTTGTTGTAAAGGTTGTATTTAAATTTCAAGGCAAACTCTGTTATGTAATAAAAATACAAGCATGCCTTCCTGTGAACACCAGAATATTTGCTCTTATTTTATGATTAACCAAATATTTTATGTATGCATGAAAAAGCCATGATAATACTATTTAAAAATCCAGTGAACAGCTAAACATTAATTTCAAAGTACAGATTCCACCAAAAAATATATACACATTTCAGGCAAAGGAAAACTTACTTAACTATATTAATATAACATTTATTGAGACATCATGAGATTAATATAAGCTACTTTCACTTCTACAGTTACAAGAAGTGCTCAGATTGGTGGCCAGTAGCTTCCAGACTTTTATTAGTACAGTGAACTGGAAGTGCTGCTTGGGTTACTTTGGCCATTGAGATTGTTGCACACACATTTTCAATTCTTCTCCAAGGCCAGCAGTATAGTGAATTTTCTGCAGTATACAGCATCCTCTAGGGTCCCCCATGTGAGGGTGACACCATCTATTGAAGAAACATCACATTATTTTTCTTTTCCTGAAGTGCACATACATTTTTTTGGTGGATTCTGTAGTACTAACATGATAGTTCTTCAGTGAATGATTTCAAATTCTTCCTTTTTGCAATTGCTCCTTCTCCCCATTGAGAAATGCTCTTTTCTAAAGAATCCTTGGTTTCTTTTTCTAGAATGTTCAGAAACTAGATTTCATGTTCAAAATCTGCTATATTTCACCCTAAAATCTAAGTTGCCTTAGTTCAGTCAGAATAATGAATTTTTTTACCTCGATTTATTATTTAAACTACCTTGCAGCCAACTTATTTGTATTTTTAACAGACATTCTTATTTATAGGCCTATGTAAATTTCATATATAGTTGATTGTTTGCAAAATTATAGATTTCTTTAATTAAGACCTATTCTCTTTCTTCATTCAAACATTCAACATATGGAGGTTCAATTTTCTTGCTTAGTGACTTAGTTGTAGGACAGATTTTCTTAAAATATAGTGTTTGGACGAATATCAAAACAAAATCAGGGTAATAAATAGCTTTTGCCTCATTTAGACAAAACCATTTCTGCAATCTGCCAGTCTGAGGTGACTGGTGAAATGTTTCTTTCATTCCCAGAAGTTGCTGGTCTCTGGCCCTTTTCCAGACTCAAGACTTGAGGTGATTCAATTCAGCATCATTTGCCTTGCCGAGTATTCTTGACGGTTCCCTTAACTTGTACCACCATAAAATGCCTCAAGTGTTTGACAGAGAGTTGACTGCCTGCTCCCCTCTTCACCCCCTTGACCACACACTCTGATGGCCATGAGCAGAGAAATCCAAATGCTTTTTCACACTTCCCCTTCATCACTGGTAGATAGAGATTACTCCCACCTTGCTGAAGAGGAGATAGATTGAACAGCACTGTGCATCCTGATGGCTTAATTTGTTTGAAGGGGCATTGCAGAAGGTGTATGGGCATAACCATTCTTTTTGCTTTTTCCATTCTAAGAGATGGTTTGGGTATTTGTCACACATGTATCTTTACAATCCTGCACAAAATACAGGCACATGAGTGAAAGCAAAATGTGACTCTGTCCCTACCATGGATCCTGTCATGTCTAAAGCATCCTGATTGCTCCTATGTAGGTTAGACAAAAACTATGCAGAAGGGACAGAAGAATGCAGGAATTCAGCAGGTGGAGCTGTTCCCTATTAGATGGTGCTGAACCTGGCTCCCCAGTTGAGATTCAGCTTCTCACGGCTGAGTACTGGCTAAGGCCAGGCCAAGGCCTCTGAACTATTTGGTAAACATCCTCAGTTAGCTGTAAGGTCAAGTTCTCTGTTTAGGCCCAGGCAATGTTTCCAGTGGCCTGCCTTCTGCATGGTGAAATGGCTATTTTTATGTTTGGCTTTGTGGCTGACCACTCTCCAGGAGCGTCATCTGTGGTCTGCAGAGCCCCATAGTGTTGAGTTTTGTTTTGTTTTATTAATTATGCACCTTGTGTTTTGTTATTATAGACTGGATGGCACACTTAACTTTCTGTATGAGCTAGGTCTACATAAATCTTCTTCTCAACATGCTCAAAGTCTAGGGAGGAAGTAAATATTTGAAATGTAACGTATTATGTGAATTACATAGGGACAGATAGCAGGGGAGAATCCAGCCAGAGGGGTGTAGTGAGGTGATGATTTCAGCAAAGACTTTAAAAAAGAGGATACACATGAATTTCTCGAGTAAGTATAAAGAGTGAGGCAGGCATGCTCAGGGTAGAAGGATCGCCTTGAGTGGCAGACCAGAATACAACAAGAAACAGCTAATGAAAGGAAGGAGAGTGTGGCAAGGAAGGTAAGGGAGGAGATGAAGTTGGAAGGGAAAATTGGCCTCCTTCGTGGGTCTTGAAACTCTGAAGAGTTTAGACTTCCTTCTGAAGGAGTTAGGACCTGAAATGGGCAGCAGGTCTGTTAAAAAAAAATACGGTACTGATTGATTAGACAGGTGAAATATGGAGAAAGACACAACAGTTACAAATCTACTTGTAAAATTCATCCATCCATTGAACCCCTCTGCAAGGCACATGTACACAGTCTGTCAAAATCTAGATGCAGTCAGCAGTGATATCTTGGGTACTACGTATATGCCAACCTTTGCTTTTGGAAGCCTCATACACATGACCTCAACAGTGTAGAGACTGGTTAGAGGCGAGGCTTGAGCTAGGGTCCAGGATACTAAGATCTTGGCCCTGAATCCACCACAAGTCTCCTGTGTCCTTAACAACAATCATTTTAATTTTCTGGATTTGATTCCTTCATTTCCAAGTGGAAATACCGCCATGGACAATAACTGAAGTGTCTCTCGTCTTACACACCTGTATAGCTAGGATTACATAGGATCTGAGCAGTTGGAGGAAGAGCCACAGGTAAAACTGGACTGAAGGTTTATGGTTAAGACAACTTTGTAGGGAAAGACAGTCTGAATTTGCACTATGCTGACACTTCTAGTGTAGATAAGTGTACAAATACATACACATAGCATGTGGGCATATCTGCTGAATATATATGTGTGTATATCTATGTATATATACATTTTTAAATATATAAATATTCAAATAAAATGTTAAGTAGCTTTAAGGAACAGATACCATCGATTTTGCTCTAGTCACCCTGAGCACATAATGTCCTTCTCACCTTGGGGTCCGAGCTGTGTCCATTAGTGATGCCAATTTTAGTGTCTTTTGAGGAGAGTTGAACATTTGTGCTGTGCTCTCTGCTTCTTATTGCAGTGCAGATTCTCTGCCACAGAATCCAAGCTCCTTCTGCAGTTCTGTGTTCACAGGATCAATCAGCACTAGGAATACATTAAAATCCAGATCCCTGGGACTCATATTTTAATCTCTCTCCTCCTCCCAAACCTCTGCCAGAAGCTTCCCTTGGAAATGAACAGAAAATGCGGAATGGAGTCTGTGAAATAGCAAGTGAGGGGGATGACCCAGCAGCACTTATTAGATGGAACAGGACGGCGCTGGCAGAGGGAAGTGCATCAATTGGTTGGGGGGGGTAATACAACATGCTGCGATCGCCTTTCCTCTTACACCTCATCAGGATGACAAGTGCTTTGGGTTTCAAGAATCGCTTTCTTTTAGTACTGCCATGGTGTGCGTGGGAGGGTGGCATTGAATGAGCAGGTGAACACCAGTGCCTTCGACTGTCAGTATCAGGGATGGAGGTGCAGCACTGCTCCCTCAGGGTAGGACCTGCTGCTGGGCCTGCACATGCAGCCAGGAATCTGGGGAGTCATGATCAAAAGCCAGACTCTTCTTTGGTGGAGTCAGCCTTTAAAATAGACCCAATTAAGGCTCTTCACTAGGAATCCAAGCAATTTCTGTGCATTGTGCCCATCACCACTCCACATTTTCAGAAGTTCTCAGACCAGCAGTGGTAATAAGAATTTACTACATGACAAGGAGCTAGGAATCATTTTTATTCAGTGTTCAGAATGCAGCTCCAAGGCAAGTCTGTGTTATATAACTGCTACCTTCTCGAGAACTAGGCTGGTCTCCCTTGTTGGACCTCCTGCGCTCTTCCTCAGTTTGGAGAGTGCTTGCAGCATTCACAGCTGGCTCTGGACAGAGATGTTAATGTTTCATCTAGCAAAGACAGGCATAATTCTACCTTATTCTAATGATGAATAGTATGCATGGTCTCCTCCCCTGCATGGAATCAACATCTGAAGAAGTGGCCAAGATTACACTGAACCTGAGCCAATGCTCAGTATAGGTTCTTAGCTCAATTCCAGCACACACAGGATATTGCTGGATACTTTCATTCTTTGCCTTTATTTTATTTTATATTTTAGTCTTTTTGTGACAGGGTCTCACTATCAGTTCAGGCTATCCTTGAACTCACTTTTTTTTAATTTTAAAGAGGGTAAAACAAAACAGAACAAAGCAGATCAGAACAAAACAATGCAGGTGACACAGGATTTCAAAGCAAGATAGCAGGAGACCAACAGTGGCTACCATAATGTATCTTGTTTTCTTCAAAATAGCTGTCCATATCTTCACACACAATGAATTCAAACAAAACAAAATAGTATAAAACTGATCAAAACTGAACAATGAAGGTATTACAGGCCTTGAAAGCTAGACAATAGGAAAATCAACAATGGCTACCATAATGTCTCTTGTTCTCTTCAAAATAGCTGTCCCTACCTTCATGTATGTTGAAATTAAATAATACAAAACAGATTAAAACCATTCTGAACAAAGAATAAAAGCATTACTGCACTTCACGACATGATGATAGGAAATCAGCAATGGCTACCATAATGTGTCTTTTTTCTTCAAAGTAGCTGTTCATATCATCAGGCATAAAACAATCAATTCTCATAAACTCTTTACTTGAACTCACTTTGTAGCCCAGGCTGGTCTCGAACGTGCAATGATCCACCTGCCTCAACCTCCCAAGTGCTGGGATTACAGGTGTGTGCCACCATGCCTGGCTCATTCCTTGCTTTTCTACCATTCTGATTTTTCTAATTGAATGTTGTTAGCTATCCTGTCCATCATGAAGCAGAAAATCCCTGAGGTCGTTCCCTCCTCTGCTTTCATTTAACAGTGGAGGTGTTAGAGGATCGGAGAAACAGAACTAAGTATACTTGAAGGACTAGATTGTGGATGCCCTTGCTTTTCATAAAGCTTTTAGAACAACAGCAGGGTAATAGGGTGGTTAAAGGCTTTGCATTCCTAGTTCTACCATTTACTAGGTGGGAAAAATTGAGTGGATTATTTAAATTTCCCAACATAGATTCTTCTTCCATGAAATTAAATTAGTGTTGTATTTCCTTAAAAGGGATAATCTGCCTCCTAAAGAGATCCCATGTGAAGAGATGATGAAGTCTAAATTAAGTACTCCTGTCTGTGCGGTATGGGGGAGTGCGAATGACCTAAAGAGAGGCTGAATGTCTCAGAAACAATTTGATATGAGAATATGGTGTTTGTAGTGTACATATATTCCTTGTGAGAAGTGTTGGTAACACAGCTGGTCTTCATAACAAAAGAATCTCCTACTGAAGACAGGTTGTAAGAATGCAATTCAAAAATCAAAAAAGCATTATAAACATTCACTGAGAACATTTAGAACTTTATCCAGTTTGTGACACCATGGGCCAATAAGACAAATGTTTGTTCATTTATTTGAGAACTCAGCACTTAACATGTTAACAACAAAGAAGCAACTCACAAAAATGACAGTGTAAAACTATGGCTGTGTAAAACTGCATATGTTATGAAATTAGAAGTTATGATTTTAACAGTGTTTTATACAGTGTGCTTTTAAAAGTGTTCTCTCAAATCTAGTGTTGCCTAGGTCACTATGTATGAAATAACTACGAAATTGATGGTAAATCTAAGTTCATTGATTTTTGCCATGAAAATTGGATTTAGTTGCCCAA
Organism: Dolichotis patagonum; assembly: GCA_004027295.1. NCBI lineage: Eukaryota > Metazoa > Chordata > Mammalia > Rodentia > Caviidae > Dolichotis > Dolichotis patagonum. Next base: position 10,979 of record PVJX010013969.1, read on the forward strand.
ATTTGAGGTACTGATTATGTGCTCAGATAAACATTGACATAAACATTTTTATTCTGAATTCTAGACATATAAAAATACAAATAAACATAAGGTAAAGTTTAGTATTATTTAATTGCTGAATTTAATGTGAATGCTGCTGCAGTGTTGACTTTGCTTATCTAGAGTAGAATGTGATGCCCAGAATAATCACTGGAGGCCTGAAAAGCAGGTTTGAAACTTCCTGTACTTTTTATGAGCCAGATAACCCTGAAGAATGGCTTAATAATACTCTGAACTTCAATTTCATGAAAGCCAAGATGAGGTTGCTAAAGGGACACACAAGAACATTGTGACGGACAGATGAGAACAGGTACGGGACCAGCTGCATGGAGACATTTAATCCTGGCCAGTTAGAATTAACTTATGTCCAAACCACTGTTATTATGTCTTGGAGACTGCAGTCTTCTTAGAAAGGATTGTGCATTTAGTATAAATAGCTAAGAAGAGACTGTTCAAAAGCTAGCTGACCCTTAAAATGCCATGTCTGACTTTCACAGAGCACTGTGGCCATTTGGCCATTGGACTGCTTCATGTGTCCAGGCTTCTCCCAGGTTGGAGTTTGGTGCATGTGTATGAGGGCCTGACTGGACCTTCAAGAACCCACTGGCAGTTTTGTCCCTTTGTGTTCTTCCCGCCCAGTCTCCTTGATGTCCTGTATGATTTGATGGGAGTTCACTAAGTCACCAGCTGATTGCAGGACCAGACCGTAAATCCAGGTGGCAGGATCTTTATTTCATTTTGAAAGACTTTAGGTGGATGAACAGTGATGGTAATTGTGTTTCATTTTGGCTTTTTGTCTTCAGATTTCCCAAATATGCCCAACTTCCATCAATAAGTCTAAAATCAAGAGCACATCCCAGCCAGTTGCTAGCCTCACCTCTAATTTTAAAAGTGGTGATTCTGTCTTTTGAAAATTAGTGTTTCAGATAATCCTCCCTTGTACCTGGAATTTCTTTCTAAAGAAAGAAAGGGTAGCCAGATAATTTAAGCAAATAGGAATTCAGTTCACCAGATTTAATCTTACTTCTGCACTTAGATTCATTGCTTTAATCTGTAAACAAGCACATCATTAGGGAGATAGGTAATTACACAAATTAGTTGGGAGCAACTTTGCCACGCGAGTTAGATTTTGTTTACCCTTATGTGTTTGGCACCAGAGGAATTTCTCTTTCACACAGACTTCTATTATGTGCGGTGGCAGAAGGCGAAGCTGGTGGAATGTCCAGGGAGGAACATGTTTGTCCCCAGGACTAATCTTGTAGCAGTGAGCGTTAGCTCCAGCCTGCTTGTAGGGGTCAGGTGTGGACCAAGGAGAGGCACTGGGCTTGCTTCTTGCTGGGAGCCTGACACATACTCGTTTCTCAAAATATGTTCTTTGGCTTAATGGAAACTGTTAAATGTTTTAAGATGGGTTTGGTTTATGGTAGACAATCAGCCAAACTACCTTGGGAATCTTTACTCCTAGAAGTAATTTCTAAACTTTAAGACATATATGTCCTCAAAGTGTGCATAATCTGCACAAAAAATAAAAATTAAATATGAGCTGATGTCTCTGTCTGCCTGTTTTAAAAGGATGACTTTAAAGATTAATGAGCGTTGAATTCAGGCTGCAGTGAAGTTTACAGGAACATAGGATTTCTGCGCTTTGGGAACACATGTAAAGATAGAAAGTGGAAACGTGTGTGAAAAGGATGTAATGATAGCCCCTCATGAACGTAATAAATATGCAAAGATAATGTGGATCCCCGACATCAATAATTTGTTTTTCTCTTTGGGGGCATGAAAGGGTCATAATGAGTGGACTAAGGGAAGTCACTAAAAGTAAAAATGTTTGGTCATGACATTTAGAAAGCGTTTGAGGTGTGGAAAGATCATTGGAAGTAATTCTTTTGTGTTTTTAAAGATTAATTAAGCACTTACTGTATGCTGGGCACTGTACTAGGAACAGGGGATTTAGCAGTAACAAATTAAATGTGAATTTTCCCCTCAAAGAGCTTACACTTGCAGAGAGAAGATAGAAGAGGGATCATAGCAGCTGTGATTATGTAGTGATAAGGAAAATAGGCGGGAATGTATCCGTCCACCTGTGCAGTAACTTCACTTGACAGCCACACACAAAGGGCTTATTGTATTCCAGGAAGATCAACATAGGCGTCAGAGGCCCTTTAATGAACTAGATACCTGTAGGTCCTGCCTTCCTGGAACCTGGAGTATTGTAAGTCCAGGAAGATCAGTGTGAAAGCCCCGGCTTCCATCCTGAGTACCACAAAATGAACACACGAATGCATATAAATGAATGAAAAAAAAAACTGAAAAGAAAAAGTACAAAAGAAAGAAGAATGTAAATTTTTCTTGATAAAAATATACAGCAAAACCTTCATGGAGAGGTACACAAATCATAAAGGGTACTTCGGCTCACAGTTAACAAACGTCTGGGACCAGACCTTGATCAAGAAGTAGAATCCTGTTAGAGCCCAGAAAGACTCCTGTCACCCCTTCTGGTTACTACCTACTGGGTGTGTTCACTGTTTCATCGCTAAGGCAGATTAATGTTGCCTCATTTTTAAATTTGTGTAAGTGGAGGCAGACTGCACATACTGTACTCTTGTCAGTGCTGCCGTTGGTAAGTTTCATATATGGGGTTCTTTTCCATTGTTGAGCAGAGGTCCACTGTGTTACATACAGCATGGTATATTCGTTCTCAGTGATGCTTGCTTGAGTGGTTTTTAGTCTTTCACCAAACAGTGCTACCGTGAATATTTTTTGTAAAGAATAATATTGCAGTAATTGTGCTACCCTCTGTGAAGGTACATATCAAAGGGCTGAGATCTATTATTGTGGGGCCGAGAAGGCTTTTGGAGGAGATGAAATCTGAGTAGTGAGGATGTGGTCTGGTCAGGAGGGATGCTCTCTACAGCTGTCCAGGACGGGGTGGGGTTTGGGTACTAACACCCTTCTGGAGCAAGAGTGGCTGACACTGAGGGGGGCTGGTGCAGTGGGGGTCCAGGTACCCAGAAACCTTAACATCTCTTGCCCCTGTCACATCCTGTATTTGCTCCACCTTTCTGCCAGCGCTAACCCCAGCCGTCTCCCTGTGTCTGATTCCAAGGTACAGGAATGATGGCTGGTGTTTCGCACTGGTAAATTCGATACAGGAATTCCTTGGTGGGAGGAAGCAGTTGTGCACGTGCGTGTGTGTATGGAGGAGGTGGAGAATTTGTGGGAGGCCGCATGATCAGAAGCCTGTGGTTCTCGTGGGGAAGCACTTCCTTTCCAAAATGGATCAATGGGCATGTGTTTACATGGGTAGACTGTGACCTCAGATTTGTCTGAGTTAAGTGATCAGAAGGGAATTTGTGTCCAGATAGATTCAGTTAGAGCCAGTTCCTCCTTGGTGCATTTTTCAGTGGAAACAGAGCAGGGCAGGGAGGAGAGATGCAGAGCTGTGAGGTAACTGTGGCTTGTGTCAGCTGAGAACATGAACCCTGATGTCACACGGCCTAGGTTGAAAAATCTCATGGTCCCACTTATTCACTGGGTCACCCTAGGAGAGATGTTTGATGTCCCCATGGCTCCGTCACCTCATATTTAACCTGGACGTAATAAGGCAGTTGTGAAAAGTAAATGAGGCATGTGAGAGATATTTAGAACAGCATCTCCTCTCTCTGTGCGTCCTCGAAGCGTAGGATATCATTATAAATGGGGCCCCCAACTTAGCAGCTGTGACTTTCGGCTGCTCTCTGAGCCTCAGTGTCTTCTTCATCCAAACTCTTAAGGAGGCCAAAGCTGCCACCATCTGAGACACTTGTGGTTTTCAAAAAGTGAGCTGATGGCACTCAGGCTTATGCATATGCTGTGCCTGCCCCCACTGTTGACAGTTACAGCCTCAGATTTGTCTAGCGGAACCCACCACTTCAAGATTTGATAGCACACAGTCTACATGTGATGCATTTTGTTTTCATTACAGGCTATGTAGAGCACTAGCTTGGCTCAGAAAAATAAAGATTTATTGTTTGTGTACTATGCTTGGACTCCCTTTGGTTTTTAAGATGCCAGCCATTTGTTTGTGTGAAGAAAAGGCAGGATTCTTTGCCCTCTCTCTTGATTACGTGTTAAAAGTCTGACTCCTGTGAAAAATCTTTGATGAAAAATGCTCCCGTCTTTTTTGCATAAACAGATTGCTGGATGGCATCTCTCTGATTTCACATCATCTTTTCTTTTCATCTCATTTAAAAAAAAATTTCCCTATTACTTCAGAGTTTTTACTACTAAACAAGGACCACCTTTTCTTTTCATCTTGATAAGCAACTTAAAAGGATTACCAGAGGTTATTAATTTGAAAACAGGATCCTAGCCATGGGAGGGAAAGAAAGGAAGATCAGGGAATGTTTGGTTGCTATAACAACCACATGTAATATCTGTGTTTTCTTCCTTCTTTGCTTTTAGTGCCTTCCTCTAATTTGTCTTCTGATTTCTGAGTCTAAAAATCACCTGGGATCATTTTATGAAGGACGTATGATTTTAATATTTGAAAAATAAACAGAAATGCAACGGTGGCTATCAAGTAGTGTGGAACTCTACCTGCCAGTTGATTTACTGGGAATTTAATATGTGTCATTTCATTGTCATGTTGGTTTTCTTCTGCCATAGAGGATATGGCCTGTGCACAACTGCTTTCTGGCAAACACAGTGTTAGTCTGATATAGTCGTAGCTATTTGGGGTCATTGGGATACTGCTAAGGTATGTTCTGTATCAGATCTCGTATAATTCCAAGTGGGCAGGTGCTGGGCAGGGAGAGCAGTTTGATTAGTGCCCTTTTATGATTTTTCTAGAACCTAGTGTTGATTTCATATAATTAAAGTTATGTTTGGCCCTCCAGTTTACTTGGTGTATTTCTTCATTAGTTAAGGGATTCCTCTTCCATATATATCATTTTGCTGACCCTAGAATTCTTAGAAGGAGGTATAAGGACCATTGTTTTGTACCTATTGTGTGAAGAGGATAGGCTCAATGCCCTTTGGGAAAAGTAAGGTAGCCTGTGGCCTTCTTGAATTTATATTCCATCAGAGAATGCACATGTGTGAATAATCCACTTTCCCAGCTGTGGCAAGCCCAAGAAGAGGCCTAGAAAGACTAAAGGAAACTATGACTTTACTTTCTTCAGAATAAACTTACCAAATGAAATCTTTATATAACAGTTATTTTTCCCAGTACCCTTTTTGTCTATTTAGTTTTAATTCACAGATATTTAGGGAACACCTACTGTGTATCAGGCCCTGTGTTCATCCCTGGGTCTACAATAGTAAACAGGACAAAGCTTTTGTTCACATGAGGGCTGGTGAGAGAATACATTTCTTCATATTCCCACCTAAAATAACTATATTAGATGTGATTTTTAGAACCCTTCTCCTCGTCTCCAAATTTCTCCGTTGCTGTGGTGTTCCTTACTACATGCAACGCCGTGGTCCTTTGACTAATGGCTCTAGACATATATCTGAGAAACCTGTTAGGTTTTTAATATAAATCTGGCTTACACTTAAAACCTTCCAGGGCTGCCTGTTGCATACGTGGGGAGAGTAGTAATCCATTCTATGCGGTCCTTTCCATCAGCTACTGTAACTCCCCCCATGCACAGCATTGTGGTCAGCTACATGGAACGACTGTGGACGGATAGAATGTAAATCAAGCTGATATAGTCTGGCTGAAGGTGGGAGGAGGAAAGGCTAGGAAGGAGGATTTGAAAACATAAACATTGTAAAACTTTGCAGTAAAATAATAGTTGATTTTTTGTGGAAGCAGTTAAGCTGTGTAATCTCTCTTCCTCATTTATCACCCCTACTCTTTCTGGTGAGTGTTCCAGTTACTTTGTTCAGGTCCAACAAGGCCTTCTGACACTTTAGTAGTAGTAGTAGCAGTACTAGTAGTAGTAATGCTATATTAGTATTAGTATTGACAGTAGTAATCGCTCTAACAGCAGAGCAGTAGCTGTTTACAGGGAGGAGAATTTCGGTGACTCACACAGAAATGTTCTCCATACTTTTCCTTCTTTTACCAGCCTCTTCATGGGTGGCATAAAGGATTGCTTGAGCCAGCTATTTATGTTTGCTAGAGAAATGGGAGACGAGAACTGTTTAAGGCAGAAAGCTGGAGACCCACTTGAGAATGCCATTCTTTTCAGCAATATAGCTTGATTCTGTTTTGCTTTGCATACTTCTGGACTTCTCATCCACAACTTGCTTCCAAGTGCCAGGATTCCTCACACCCAGGATAGTGAAAATGATGCAAAGCAAAAAGTGTAAGAAAGACAGTGAGAAGGGGAGGGGCTTTTCCTACAGAGTTCTTATTATCTAGATGTCACATTCTTTTAAAGACAGCTTGTGTTCCTGACTAGGAAAAAATAAAAAACAAATCTGCCCAAGTCTTCCAAAGTGTGGTTGTTGCTTCAAAGAGTGGGAAAAGCCTATTGGTATCCTGAAGTAAGCTGTGCAGGGACTCACTTACTAAATTTTATTCTTAAATTGAATGAGGAAAGAAAAAGCAGAAATGTGTATGAGCACATAAAGTAATAGCACCGACACTGAGCATAATAATCTTCGCGGATCTTGCTAATGCTATAACAGACACACAATACTCACAATCAGCACACTGGTCCTTTGAATGGAAGCAGGCCCCAGAAGTGCTGCTTAAAATAGTGTGTTGGTTTTTCGCATTAAAGTAGGCCAAGCTCTGTGTTTACTGTATTAATTTGCTTAGCTAGCCGTCTGTTTTATTCACAGAAAGGAGATCAGTTTCAGCCCAGCTGTGACTGAATTATCAAGCAAGGGACAAGTACTGGTTGGCTGTGAGTGTGTGTGCAAAGATTGTTGGGCATTATGCTGGAACCGGGATGCAGGTAACACACAGCTGCTCCAGGTTTCAAGGAGCTTGGGTCCAGAGCTAAGCAAACCATGTTGACTGATGCAAAGGAAGTGCTGCCTTATTAAATGAAAGAGTATTGTAGGACTGGAGAGTAGAGTGTGGCTCTTGAATAGTTAAGGGTGCACAGGAAAAATGAAGGTTTCTATCAGTGGCTGAAACTCTAGTTGAGGCATGAATAGTGTTTTGGCCTGGAATGCCTAGATACTAGATTTATGGTAGGAGGTGAGGATGAGGGTGGGAAATCATGAGCAGGAGCAGAAGGGAATGGGAAAAGAAAATGGGAAAAATAATGAGAGAGTGTGAGACAAAGCAAGACAGTCTAGGGCTGGATGGTTTTCAGTGCTAGGCAAGGGAGAATTACCACAAATTCTACATCACTTGAGTCTGAGATTTAATTTTTGATTTATTTTTACTGCTTTCTTCTTAAAGAAGAGTCATTCATGGAGAACAGATATTCTGTCTTGTCACATGCAGTGATGTCTCTTGAAAGGAGGCTGGGAGAGTGGACAGGAAGGAAGTAGACAGGAGAATGAGTGATCGAGACTCAGATGTTCAGTCTCTGAAATGACAGGAGGTGACTCAGTCACAGAGAATGTTAGTGATAGGATCCTATCTGTAGCATAGACTCTGCCTGGAATTATTCCAAAGGATATAATAGTCCAAGGTGCCGTAATATCCAACAAAGAGCCTAAAGCCGGATGTTGGGAGCAGCAGTTTTACAGGAAGGTGTGTGGTTAATTAAGTAGTTATAGGAGAGAAAGACTGGGGTAGGAGTTGTGTTAGTGAATGAGGATGAAATAAGATATAAAAGCTCCGTGGATCCTGGACAGAGGGCATGGAATAGGCCAACACCGGTAAACATTGTATCTAAAAAGCACAAATGCAGCATAGTTAGCTTAGAACTGAGCTTAGGTAGTGTTAGGTGAGAGCCCAGGGCCTAGGGCCCAGTGTGTGTTGGTTGCAGGGTGAAGACATTGAAAAAGCAAGTTCAAATTCTAGCTCATTTCACTCCAGTGAGGAACCTAGAATAAGGAAATCCAGAAAGGCAGACAATAGATGAGAGGTTTCCAGGGATTGGGGCGAGAAGTGAGGAGTTACTGTTTCATGGCTCTAGAGTTTTTATTTGACAGTGAAACAGTCCTGGAATTAGTGAACAGCATCATGAATGCACTTACTGACATTCATTGCATATTTTAAATGATTTTGATGATAAATTTTATGCCTGTGTATTGTAGCACAAGACTCAAAATCTGGTCCTTTTGTGATAAGTTCTTGCTAGGATGAAGCTCTGGGGCTGGCCGAGTCCACACAGAGACCTGTTCATTGGGTACTCAGTAAGTCCCAGTGCAAGGTGAAGCCTGAAAGGTCCTAAATTTTGAGACCTCTTTATTTATCTGCTTCTGTCACTGTCTTTGGGCTCCCGGATGCTGTCCCTACCCATGTGCCACCACTGTGCTGCTGAATTAGCCTGACTCTGTAGAAATTGCTCTGGGCCTTTGTTCTTCCAGACAGATTTTGGGCTAATTATTTAATACTTGATTTAATCCTCAAAAGTTTTTAAGCTTATTCATTGCTTGATGCGTATTTTGTTTTCCATCTTAAAAATATGAGTAACAAGCTTGATTTCAAGCACTGTGGATTATTTGATGCTGTGAAGTCCATGATGCTATGGGAGAATCCCTATGTCCTTTACAAATAAAGACATCTGTAAGGTGATGAAAAAAAATCCCTTTGTAAAAGTTACACTATATAGGAAGATCCTCGAGGGCTAGATTTTCCTGATTTTTCTCACTGTTTGTGTTTCTACTGAGGCTATCTGGGTTCTCTTAATTCTCAAGGACATCTCCATATTAGGATTGTAAAATGATGATCCTTCCAGTTGAGCAGTCCTTTATTTGATACGAAACTCCTTTGTAATTCTCTGGAAGTTTGGTCCTGTTGTTTTCTTTAGAATATGCAGAAAACCTCGACACTCCTGAAGACAGTATTAGGTCTGCATTAGTTGTAGGGGAAGGAGCCGCCTCTGTGAGGCAGAACAGTGTAATCCCATCTCCAGTAAGCATGCTGCCGTCCACACACACAAACTCCCACTTGAGTGGAGCCCAAGGAAATGATCAATGGTTTCTCATACAGAACTCAACAATAGCGGTAATGTGAATGATGGAGAAACAGAAATCGATAAGGAAAAGAGATTTTAGCTAAGGCATCAGAAAGGTTATCAGGGACAATGAGAAACAAGAAATAGAAGAGCAGTTGGAAAAGACCTTAAAGAGTTTCCTTTGAAAGCTTTTGTTCAGGAAAAACCCTCTAGAATGTAAGAGGACATGAATACACTCCCAATTTCCAATTAAATGGCGAATTGGGAAGAGTGGTTAAAAGACAAAACTCAAATCATGCTCATGTGAATCATTTTCCTAATTAATAAGTTAAACTATCCCCACCTGGCTTCTCCCTATTGAACAAAGACAATTGTTTTATTATTCTGGGTCATGTGTAGCCTTTTGTAATAACGGAGTTATTTGTACATTCCTTTTTAGCCTTGCTTTTTATGCCAGTGAGCAATTGAGCCCAATCATTGTATTTCTCTTAACAGCGAGAGAACTGGCAGCTCTTGCTTGAGCCTGACTGATTTATTCCATGTTCTTTCGTCCCACAGCAACTAAATTCTAGTTAAATTTATTTTTGAACAAAGGTAGTCAGCCTCCAAGAGCGTCTCTTTTAAATGAATGACAGCAGACAGTTCCAAGACCATTCATTTGCTTATATCTATTTGTTGTATCTAGACAGCTATTATCATGCATGTGGTACTTCAGAACAATTTCAGCCAGTCTGCTGTCAGTAGCAACCAGCTGAAGGAGCCGGCTTCAGCAGGACTGTGCTTGGTGTCTTGATTCTGAACCAAAACTTTTGATACTGCCTTGAGATTTGTACCAGTTCAGGCCCAGAGACTGGTATTGGGAAAGAGCATACTAATTTGCAAATAATGTATTGGTTGAAAGGGGCTTAAAATGTGCATTCTGTGTGTTTAGGTGACTGTCTTATTGGTAAGTTTGCCAAAGGTAAATGTGATCCTTCTCAGAGCCTTGTCACTAGAAATAGTGACCCTGCCCAGGAGTAATACCCACAAAGCCTTATGGGGTACTGGTGATAGATAATTTAAAAAATCTGAGGAGAGGAGAAATGTCAGAGGACCACTGCTGATCACATACAAGCACCAGCAATGTGAAGCAAGCACAAAACAGAGAAAAGCCCCCTGCACCCCAATATAAGGGGTTTATGGCATCAGAGAGGTCCTAGTAGGAAAGCATGTCCTGGGGTATAGAATTAGCAATCGTTGAGAAATTCCCTGTACTGTGGTTAAAAGTTAGGACTTTTGCTTTATCTGGTTAATTTTTGCTGCTAAGCACATTATTCATTAGCTTTTATCCCCACAAAATGCTTTGGTTACTTGTACTTTATAGGTGAGAAAACTGAGACACACTAAGATTCAGAAAATCATTCTAAGCCAAGTGGCTGCGAGATAGCGGAGTGGAGCCAGACACGTAGAGGCCCCGTGGTTCCTCATGGCCACACAGCACTGCCCCATTCGGCATTTCCTTCTTTGTCAGAAATGTGTGTTAGTACAAGCTTGCAGTCGCAGTGATCGCATTCCTTGTGCGTAGTTGGTACGTGTACACGACGCACCTTAGTTCTTTTTACATCGTCTACACGTTCTCCTCATTCACGTCCCTCCATCTCCTGCTTCCCTTCCTGTTTGCCAAACATCTAGATCCCTATTTCCTGTAAGAGAAATCTTGTGACACGGTCCGGTGGTGGGGGACAGTGTGCCCTGGCTTTCTGGGGGCCTCCCTTGCTACACAGAGAAACCAGCAGAGCATTCACCCTGCGTTCTATTTCCCCAAAGGACACTTTAGTTTCTTATTTCCTTCAGTAAATACTTTCTTACTTGGTGCATCATTTAGGTGCAGTGTATACTTTTCCAGAAGAAGAGATTAACATACTTGCACAGAAATACTGACACTTGATTTTGTTTTATTCCCATGAAGAAGAGATACTTGAACAGAAATACTAGCACTTTTGATTTTGTACAATCTTAGACTTACCTGGAAAAGCTGACCATCTAGTGGTGATACAGGAAGGCAAATAAAATAAGGTTAAGAAACTCTGGTTTCTATTCACTTTCATAGCTGATTTGCACAAGTACTTTGTTCTTTTTTGTACTAGGGGTTGAACCCACGACCTCATACTTGTCAAGCAAGCACTTAAACCACTGCGCTAAATCTCTGGCCCTGTACAAGTAAAGTACTTTTAAGCTCCATGTGTGAAGCAACTGAAGTGTCCTAAGTGAACCGGTGTCCTAATTTTACAGTGAGAAATCTGAGGTGCTAAGATGGTACATTTCTTGGTGAAGGTCACACAGCTGGTAAATGAGAGGCAGGATTGATACACAAGTATACCTAGCTCCAGATCAGCCTTCATTGTCATATTTACTCAACTCCCTGTTCTACAAGGCATTGTGCCATCAAATTCAGAAGTAGACATTGATCTTATCTGGAAGTTAGAAGAAGTCAGGTGAGAACTTACGGCTTTGAACAAAGCTGTATGGAAAAGCAGAATCTGAGCTCAATGAGACAAAAGGTGAGCAGTCCACAGAGGAAGAAGACTTAAGCGAGCTGATGCACAGGTGAAAAGGCATTTGTACAGAGGATAGTACAAGGGCACCAAAGATCTGTAAATCGTGTTAATCCTGAGGGGCTCCAGTGAGCAGGGGAGAAAGAAGCTTCAGGACCCCGGCACTGAGTTGTATTGTCTTTTCTTGCTGTTGCTATTTATGACCAGCACAGTGCTTACAAATGTTCTCTGATTTGCTTATTAGCTCCTGACAAAATTTTTAGGGGCTTTTTTTTTTTTTTGTCATGGCCAAACTGTGTTCCTCTGCTGGGAATTGATTCATTAATAGAGTTATATTGAGGTCACAGATCCTCCTTCATATCTGGGGTGCAGGGAAATGCCCACAATTAGAGGAGATAAAATCCACATCCATCAAAAGAACTGCCTTGGCAATGAGCGGGACAGTTGTGTCCTCGCTTCTTGGTGTTTCATAATGAGCTAGGGATGTGAAATCGGCTTTTCACAGACATACAGAGAAAGGTCCCTAAGAAAGATTTCTGATTTCATCCCAGAGGCTGAAATTAGTGTAGATCAACTTAGAATACAAGTGATCTCTTTTAAAGGTCAACAAGCAGTGAGATTATTTTTATTTCTCATTTAAAATTTGATTAAAATTCAGCATCTAAGAATTTTAATACAGTAGATGCCTATGTATCTAAAACCGTTTTTCTTTTTAATGAGCCACAGTATTCAGGGTGAGGCAGAGAAATTTCAGGCTTGTTGATGATTGTAGAAGTCTTCAAGAAGTTGTTCTCTTACTATATTATATTAGTAATTTTTAAACTTAGATGCAGACATTAGAAAGGTTTGTTGTTTGTTTTCCCTGTGGTGAAAGGATTGTTGGTGTCCTTGGAGGAGGTCAGGCTTAAAGAGAGAAAATGAAAAGGAATCTTGTCACTCAAGAGACTCTTCCAAAGCAAAGATGTACACAGAAAGGAAAGACAGAGAAAAAAGGGTCAGAAAAGAAGCAATAAAGTCAAGCAGAGATAAATGTGACTTTAAATAGGCCTTTAATAAGATTGAATCATGTTTAACCATGTGTTATAGACATTTACCCAACATGTTAGTTTATTGGCAAGTCACTGTAGGGACAGAGGACGGACGAACTTCTAATCTAGCATTGGTAGCATTTCTGCTGGGACCTGAAACGTTTCCCATAATGATGGCTTAATAAAATCTTGGCCAATTACCTGTTCTGAGCGAGCAAGGGATGTGTGCCACCTTGCTGGAAATGTTAAAATTCCATTAAATTTCAGTTATTAGAAGCAGAGGAAAGAAAAAAAGACCCAGTTGATTCAATTAAGACACAAATGACCAGATGTATGTGGTGCAGCGTTAGTTTTCCTGTGATGACCAAGCAATACTGATTTTCTAGTTGGCTAAAAGCCAGTTGTACTCTTTGTTTGTCTTTATTATTAGATTCCCACATGTTCAGAATTTTAACCCACATCTACACCTAATAACCAGTTTCTTCTGTATGCAAAGATCAGGTGGCTACCATCAGTGAAATGAGTGAAAGTATTTAGGAGTCTATACCTATTTCTCTTGCTTTTTTTTTTTAGTATAGAAAGGAAAAAATTTCAAGAGTTTGAGACATTACCTCCTAATACTAAGGAAATGAATGCAGCTATCTGAATTACGTGTATGGCATATTTGTATATCGCTCCCTAGCAGTTTCTAAGACTGAAATCATGTGTGTCTTCAATAATTTTACAAAATAAACCACAAACTGCACCGTGTTCATTAGGAAAGGGAGAAAATCATCTTCAAAGAATGCTGGCTTTCAAGACCAAATTTTTTAACATTTAATGATGAACAAAATGCTAAATTTCTGAGAGCACATTTTTTGTTACTTTTACATAAAAAATAGAATTCATAAATGATTCCTAGGGAGCTTTCTAAGAACTCCATTACATAATTGGTTGGAATGATTTATAAATACTGAGAAATATCAAAACACAACTATACAGAAATATTTGAATCTCCGTACTGGTTATCAGAAGGTGATTCCTGTATAGTTTATGTACTGAATGTCTTGTGCCATTGTGGGTACCTGTATGTCCCTTAGTCAAAGCATTAATTATGATGGAAATACAGCTTGATTTTATCTTGTGATCCACATGGGGACAGATTTGTTCTTATTAACTTTAGTTTATAATTAATTAATCCTAAACTGGTAAAATAATATCAGGCTGATTTAGCAACCTTCGATGAAACCCAGGATCAGTTGTCTAATTAATAAAAAGGGTATCGAGATAGGCAGGCCTCTCTGCTGTGGCATTACTAAAGATGTCTTCCTCATGAAGGCAGAGATGGCCAGACAGAATGCTTTACATTAGTCCCAGCTCAATGGTAAGTCCAAATCAGTTTTCATGTTGAAGTAGCCAAACATCTGTTTAATATTTGCAGATTTCTAGCTGAACAAATCTGTGAGGCTTCCTAACCTTTCAATCATGGGCATCTTGCAGGTAAATTCAATAGTTATTAAGTTGGGAGAAAAACAGAAGTTTCAAGAATGACCGGTCCTGATTCTGGTTTCTGCTGTCTGCCTGACTAGTTTCCCATGGTACCCCTGAGCCTCACGTCTGAACCACAGTGGCAGAAGAAACCAAACTTGAGCGCGTACGTAGGGTCTTGCCTGCCTTGCGGAGAGAAGCCAGCACTGGGAACTGATTTTGGCACCTGTGAAGCAGGCAGAGGCCTGCTTCTCTCTGCCTTGTTTGAAACAGCTGTGCTTCACTAGAACAGTGGGAACGTGTGTTCTATAGGCACGCAAGGGTGAGGCATGGTGCACAGTAGCTTTCACATATTATTTGATTCTTACTCTGACCTTCATAGGTTGTATTGTCTCCATTTTTCACATATACAAGCGGATGCTGAGAGAAGGCAACGTATTCAAGTCACCTAGCTGGTAAATGACGAATCATAGATTCAGAGCATTGTTTCCTGTCTCTGTTGCTGATGAATGGAAGCCTTAAGCTGTATCTTACACCTAAAAGGAAATTCTGTGTTAAATTAGGCACTGACTGAGCAATTTTCTAGGAGCATCACTTTCAACCCTGGGCAAATGTCAGATGCCTGTTTATAATCTAAAAATGAATTTATAGTACAGTTCACCTTTGTGTCTTGTGCTGGATAGTAAGCCACTAGCTTAGAATTAATCAATGAAATAATTGCAGTCCATTTTCCTTCCTGTTTGTTGAAGGCATTGATTGTCCCTCTGTAGTACTTCATGATGTACATGCTCATTAGTTCATCCACCATAAGCAGGCGGCATCAGTTGTGGGCAAAACTGTGAATAAGATATCAGTGATGTCACTTATTAACAGGGAGAGGTGACTTCACCGGGAACATTTCCCCACATGCCTACTTGAAAGTGGGAAGTTTCTCTGGGTCTTCTGACACTTTGGACCGCTGTCAGTTTTGCTTGTTTGTTTGTGTTTTCCCTTTAATTTTTTGGTTTCAAGGTATCTCTGCCTTGTGATGTTTATTTAGTAGCTAAAAATGAAAGAGGAAGAGGAAAGTGACTGAGCAAAACATGTGTTGCCTCCTGGGCGAGCACTTACAAAGAACAGAAGGTCTTGTCAAGATGACGGATGCTGTCTGACCCTCTCTCCCAGTGTCTAGAGTGACATCTGCAGTGCGGGATGTTTGCTGGCCGCTGCTGCAGCTTGAGGCCCTGTGCCTGTTGCTCGTCCTGCCCAGTTCCTGTCTTGCCCTCAGCTGCACATACAGACTACAAGGGCGGTGCTAAATTCATGTGGAACCGTGAAGCACGATGACTTTTCCTTTTTTATCTTTTAGTCCATAAAGACTTGATAGACACTGTGTGACACAGAGATGCCATCAATGGGTTGTGCCACTAATAATCAAAGCAAAAAAATGGATAGATAAAGCTACTGATCCATCAAAATAACTAACTACTACATTGACTCCTTCTATATAATTGAGGTTTAAGGTCTTAGGCTCCTTCTTAGTCTCTCGCACACGCTACACCCTCACTGTCTTTATCTATAATTGATTTGAGTGGCTTCTTCTCCAGCTTCCTGGAGTAGCAATCTGAGCATTGAGAGCAGCAGATTCCTGATGTTTGGGGCAGAACTCCCGCTACGTTCTGCTCAGTGGTTTTCTTTCTGGTTGGAAGAAAAAAGGAAGGCAATGAAAACAAGGCTTCTGACAGTTTCACTTGAGGAAAAAAGCACACAGAAAAAATACCAGGGTCACAAAAGGCAGGCCCTTGGCTGTATTGGGTCGAGGAGTGAAAAGGGAGAGATGGAAATAAGGATGTCCTTTGAAAGGGTAATTTCTCTAAGGAGGTGACCTCTGGTGCCCTCTGGCACAGACTGGTCCACAGTCAGGCTCTGTGGCACTTCTCAGGCCTGACACAAAGTACAGACATGCACATCTACATTCACAGAGCCATCCAGTAGCTGCCCTCTCACCTTTGGGACATGCCCTGTCCACTAGCCAGTGTTTGTATGTGGATATGCTTGCTTTGGTTTCTTGCTTTTTGTTTTTTATTATACAGTTAAAATATGAATGCGTTTCTATGCATCAGTAGATAAAAAATATAAAACGATGACACTTTCCTCTGATATCCTTTCTCCCTGTACCCAAAAAATAGTCCTGGAATCTTCAGTTGTTTTGTATTTGTTATGCACGGTGAGGCATGTATTGGGAAATTTTTTTCACAACTGTTTTCAAGCTGTACATACTATTTGATGCAGTTTGGTCTTTTCACTAAGTAATATTCCCTGGAAGATTGCTGTGATGTCACCCAATGGTGCCCTGTGCTTCTCCTCAGGAATGGAGCCTTCTAAATGTGGTTAAATTACAGTTCACCACTCACTTTTAATGTATTTCCCTCAAGTCTTAGCAATAACGTGGTAACTGGTACCGTAGAACTTTCTGTGTTGTACTTTTCTTTTGACAGCTTAAAAGCTGGACCAACCTTAACAACAGCTGTGTATGAATTTGATGCTTGGCAGCCTGTGGCCTTAGTTAGGAGCGGGGAGAACGTGAGTAGCCCTAGGGTCATCTCTGTGCCCCTATTTTGCCGATGTCTGTGTGTTTTTGGATCTTTTCAGCATTTCATGTGTTTTTGTTCTATCAAAAATGACTCTTAAAGAGATTGTATTTCATTGAGCTCCAACTATAAGCCAGGTACATCTGAGAATGCTTTTAAGTCAGCCTCTAACAGTGCTGAGAAGGAGGAGATACTGTCCTTAGTGCGCAGGGAAATGAGGTAACTTGTTCTGGATTATAAACGCAAAGTGGTACATTCTCAGTTTAAAGTCTCTGGCTTCAAAGTTGTAATTTCCATTGCATCTTCTTACCTTCTCAGTAAAGCTTCATCTTCAAAGCACTGGTTGTTTTTCTGTGTCCTCTTTCTTTCTGCATAGACTCTGTGCAAAGCTGTCACATCCCTGTCTTCCTCTGCTCCTCTGCAGAGATCAAGGCTTCCTGCTTTTTGCACTGGAGACCTGAACTCTGGAACCTTTCCTTGTGGTGGTCTACTATACACAGGAGCATATTACAGAGGAGATGGTGTATGGAAATTTGCTAGACCATGGTTAGTCTGCTTTCAGTATTTTCACTTGTAGCAATTTGGTGCCTATGATGCATGACTGGTTTGAGCAATGATGCTTTGCCTTTTAAGTTAATCATCTCTGGTGTCATGGAAGGAATCCCCACTAGATGAATAAGAGGTGGGCAGGACCTGTTAGCTTCTCCTGTGTGTTATGAGACTGCTTCCTGCTACAAATTTGCTGGATTTGCTTCGTCCCTGCTTTGAGTGACCCATGTTACACTTCTTTGATCTCTCTCCAGGAACTAATAAGTATCACAGCTGTGATTTGCTCAGTCTGAATGGCCTTTCACTTATTTTATATCTGCCAGCCTAAATTAGACTCTTACTATCAGAAAACAGAATTATAGAGTGCTATATAGCCCTTTCTTCCAGATACTTCCCTACAGGTACTGAAGTTTTAAAAGTAGTTTTTCTCTTTAATATTGTATTTATTCAGTCAATAAATGTGAATTACCTGCCTACTATGTGCAAATACCAGAAGAGATATTTTATTATGTTTATGTTGTATCAGGATGCAAGGCAGTTGACATTTAACTACCCTGAAAAAGCTTGACTTAGTTATTTCTTATATTAGATGCATTCATTTGAAAAAGTAATCCCAATTTGAAAGTGAGTTAACAATAAGAATGATAATAACATAGAAGATATTTTACAAAGCAGGCCAGGATGGAATGGTAATCACCTAGATAGTCTGCTCTTTATTCTTTGAGAAGACAGGTAGTGAAATGCAGCAGAAGTCCTGAATGGCTTTGCTAAGTGAG
Source organism: Dolichotis patagonum (assembly GCA_004027295.1). Classification (NCBI taxonomy): domain Eukaryota; kingdom Metazoa; phylum Chordata; class Mammalia; order Rodentia; family Caviidae; genus Dolichotis; species Dolichotis patagonum. The sequence goes on from PVJX010013969.1 coordinate 28,959, forward strand.
AGCAGATTTCAGGTAAATGTGATCAAGCAAGGTGCTCAATAGAGAACTCCATTCATGGAGACTCTTCAGCTTCCTTCCTTTCCTTGGTGATTCATACACTCGTTTTTAAATCTAGCTCAACATTATTTCAGCTTACTTCATGGCAGATCTACTTCCTTGATCATCAAGTAATACGGAAAAGAACAATTCCTATGGACATTGGGAAGACCTCCTTTTCTCTTTCTCTTTCTCTTTCTCTTTCTCTTTCTCTTTCACTGTTCCCTCTCTCCTCTCCCTTCTCTTCTCCTCCCTCCCCTCTCCCCTCCTTTCCCCTCCTGTCCCTCCCCTACTTTCCTTCCTTTATTGTTTCAGTATTGGGTATGGAACATAGAGCTTTCACTCTGAGATACGTTCTCAAACCTTTTTAATTTTAATTTTAATTTTAATTTTAATTTAAGACAGTCTCACTAAGCTGATAAATTGCCCGGGCTAGAATCACACTTGTAATTTTCCTGCCTCAGCCTCATAGAGAGCTAAGATTACAGATATACACCACTATACCCAGGTACCAAGTCTTTTCTTCAAAAACTTGCATACATGAGGTGAGTGCATAAATTGTTCTAAGGTATGGGATTCTGTAGGTAAATAATAAATGAACCTGTAATGCTTCTTTGCGTTATCTGTGTCTATTCTAATGACTTTGATATTCATTTTTAAACCTTTCCAGATCTTTCTTCTCAAATGTTAAAGTTTACTTCAAAATCTTCAGTGAAATTTTGACCTTTCACCTTTTCACTGTCTATGCTAGCAGTTCAGCTATGTTGCAGACTGGTCTGGAATTTCCCTTTTACTGGCTCTAGGTTGTGTTTCATTATGCTGCATAACCATCAGATAGGTCCACTGATGCTGCAGTGACAGGAACCCCCAGACCATCAGTGGCTTAACATAGCAAATTGTTAGACTTGACTTACAGTGTGTAACCACTGGGGACCATGGGACAGCACAGCTGTTCGTTAGTATCAGTCAGAGAACAAGCATGGCAGAGTCTACCAGCCGTAACTGCAGGTTCTCGAGCTGGATCTCACCTTATCACTGTCTTTCCAGGCAGGTGCTTATGCCACTGAGCTAAATCCCTGGTGCCTCACTGTCTTCATTACATTAAATCATTTTATCATTAGGTCTGGAGACTGTGCGTGTCACATCTTGCCCCTGCTGCTGGTCTGGATCTTTTTCCGTGACTTTTTTGGTGCGCAGCAAAAAGAGAAAACAACCAAGACCTTAATGCACTGGCTGTGTTAACAATAGAAAAACATCATTAATGTTGTAGGAATCTTCAAGGACTAGAGGGAAGTGGATGTGAGTAGGAGGGCAAAGGCCGGACGGTATTGCATAGCTACCGATCTATCTGTGTAGCCTTCTATTGATATGTATCCTTTTATTTAAAATAACTTTTAAACTCACAAGTTTCTAGAATGAGAAAGGGGGGATAGCTTTTGAATCAAAGAACCTTGGATGTTAGCTAAATCAGTGGAGCAAAATAATGAAAACCAAGGATAAATTTGTCACTTGCATATGCATATGATAAAGTGCTACTCAGTGTATGGATTTGTCCCTAAGTTCACTGTAAACTTTTTAGTAGCTGAAGAAAACCAACACACAAACATACAAACATTGTCTCAGTCAGTTTGGGGTAATACAACAAATTACTATAATCTTGGTGGCTTATAAATCACAGGCATGTATTTTTTACAGTTTTGGAAGCTGGGCCCTTCAAGATCAAGGCTTTAGCAAATTCAGTGTGGGGTGAGGAGTGGGTGGGGTCGTGGTCCAGTGGTGAACTTCTTGACACAGGGCAGGGTGGTGGGGGAGGTTTCAGCTGTCTTTTACTGGGACACCTGTTGGGTTCATAGGAGCTTTGCCATTACGACTAGGATGATTTCTCTAAGTCTCTCACCCACACCATCACGTTGTGGCAAGATTTTACCATATATTTTGATAGCTGACCATTCTGTAACACACAAGTATTTATAAGATTAATAGTCTTCATTGCATTTTAAAAACTGTTACATAGGGTAATCTTTGTTCCTGATATGAGAAGTAAATGTGACCTCTCTTTGGAATTCTGTATGAGACAGAATTCAGACCTACTAGCTTCTTGTAATGTCATTTGACACTTGGATGGATGGTTCGTGGAAGAAAGGCATTTCTTTGAAAACTAATAAATGCAGAATAATTAGGGAGATAGTAGGTCAGATACGATCCAAAACGAAAGAGATTTAGTACTCATTTGTCTCTGCTGTTCATTCAACAGACATGGATTGACCTCGCGCTATGCCAGGCAGGGTGCTGTTTGAGAAACACCAAAACCAGGTTCTGAGTATGTAGCAGGTTTGAAGGAGCTGTTGCGTGGTTACCCGTGGGGAAAGCATCTTGCTTCAGTCCATTGTGATGTGATGGTAAAGTTCGTCCAGTACAATTTTATCTCAAAAATGACTCTTATTTGAATGTATAGAGCAGTAGAGGAGAACATTTAGTGCAGAGATCATAATGCTGACTTTTCATTATCTGTAGCTATCAGAAGTCAGGATGATCCATTGTTTTGCTCATCCCCAGAGGTCCAGTATAACTTGTTAGATTTTTTGTGGTACTTTCTGTACTTTTTCTTCTCTTCTGTCCTCTCTTTCTGACCTTCTCATGTGGCACTGCAGCCACCAAGAATTCCTTTTTTCCCTCATAACTATGTTCACAGACCGCAGATTCCTTGTGTGTCCTGTTTTTCTTCCTCAATAGCTCTCCTTCTGCACTCTAACTTGTGTGGGTCTTTTCTATCTTCATTGAGCTATCACCTCTGATCCTAATGCCTTGTTAACACTTCAAATATTCCTCTTTAAGCTAGATACGTTAAGTGCTAGGTATGGTTATTGACATATAGTATTCACTCGGTGGGTAGTAACTGTTATTATAGTGTTACTATGCTTTGAGAGTACATACTGATTATTGAGAAATAAAATGACAGTTCCTGGCTAACCTTAGTTTCCTTGCTGATTCTTCTGGATGATAACCACCAGTGTGTAGATGATCTTGGCTGTTCTAGATCCCAGCTCCCACACAAGTGAGGTTGCATCATGCTAGGCAGCTCCTTATTTCTTAGCTTTGAGTACAAACTTCTCATCTGTGCTTTCCTATAACCTAGGTCCTAATGTGTCTCTTCAAAAGGTAAACAGTTGTCAGGGCCACAGTTGCAACATCCATCACTCAAATATTTGGTGAAGAGGAGGTGAACAAAGAAGCTTTTTCATATTAGGGGCATGTAAGGCTAAATATTTATGCAAAATGCCAACCTCTGGAAGACTTATCAGCCTTCCGCCTCAGGAGTGGGTATCTCCGAGTTTGTCCTGTTTGAAATCCTTTTCTTCTGGGAATGACACACTCATGAGTGGTTCCCTCAATCCAGCGCTGAGTGACTGTGCTCTGTAGATGCAGGTAAGACATTTGCCTCAACCAGAGACGTTACTTCAGAAAAAGCCAGAAATTTCAAGTGAACACTATTCCATGTCCAGGATTTGTTTCAAATTAGAGCTCCTAACAGCTGAGATAGATACCCAGTGCAAGAGGATTACAACCTGATAGGAACTTGTGTACGACCCAACAGCACAGAAAGCTAAGAGCTTAACAGAGGCTGGTTTATAACAGCATCACTTAGTGCCTCACAGTAGTCACACCTGAGGATTCTCTCACTCGTCTTCTCAATTGAGCAACAAATATATCCTCTCAATTAATTTGATAGAATCATTTTTGGTCATTTATGTCTGAACTGGTTTTGACTAATTCATCACCCCTTAAGGCAGAGGAAAAACCATATCCGCATTTTTTTTGTCTATGTAGAAGCATGGCCTCTGATGGCCACTTGCGATGAAATGACAATCCACTGTACTTTGAATTGTCCCTGTCCTGAAGTGGATGGCGTGCACAGCCCTGGCCACAGGTGATTAGAAGAATTTGGTCTTTGAGTCCAGCGTGGAACACAGTGGGGCATTATAATAGCTAATGCATTCCTCTTTGAAATCTTTTTGCTTCCTGCTGAAATGAAAAAGCCCACATATGCAGATGGCATATTTCATTAATACAAACAGAAAGAAGTCCAGGCAACAGATGCTTCAGGGACTCAGGGGAAAGGAGATCTCTATATTTCTCCAACAGCAACAACTTCAATGACAAATTTCTCCCACTGAGCATATTGAACCAAGAGCAAAGAAACGTGTAGTTTTTCAGCCTTAGGCGCTCCATGGTATTTAAAAGTGGGAAGATCAAAATCAGTATGTCTGTACAGAGAGTGCTTGTGCTGAGGCAGCGGTGGTGAAAAGGAAAGAACAAGAAAGCAGAGGTGTGCTCCGCAGTTGCACAGGCATGCGAAGGGGCATGGTTCTGGAGCTCTGTGTCTGTCAGGAGTGCACATATTAATAAACCCCAGTCAGGGCCGCTGTCTTCCTAATGACAAAAATCAAACCAGGCTCATTATTTGCACATTAAGGCCTGGGTTAAGATGGTTCCCATCCCTTTGTTCATTATATTGTTTTGTGGAAAATCTAATACAGACCCGGTTACTATCAGAACAGATCGAGTTCTGTCTCTGCTTTCTGATCTGTTTAAATAAAAGGGCCCAATATTAAATTTAAAATGATGTCAGTGTGTGTTGATTAAAGAATTATATAAAGTACATTATGCTTTCTTGTCATAGTCCCTGAGTTCATTGTGACTTGGGACAACTCTCTGGGAAGGAGTGCAGGAAGAAGAGAAAAAATAAAATAGAAAGTGCTTCTCTCTATTTTGGCGCTATTTTCCTGAAGATGGAAGATTGATAGTCAGCCCTGGGAAACATTATTGCTGTCCTTTTTTTGGCTTCTAAGTAGGGTAAGATAATGCTAATAAAATATTTTGGACAATATATTTTGGTATTCACAAGGTATAAAAATCTTTGTATTACTTTTCAGTATGTACGTGTGTATGCTTTTATCCTACCCTCTAATCGTGAGAGTATCTGTAGGCAGTTCCAATGTCTGAGTAGAGAAGGCTGAGTTAAGACTGGAGAACTACAATTCAGAGCTTTGTATTTAACAGGTAGATGCTCAGACTCCACTGGCTTTGTAAGACTGGCTGGCTTGCTTTCTTCCCTTCCACCACTATCCTCTCTTCTTCCCTCCTTCCTCTCTCTCTACTTTCCCTTCTCTGTCTCTGTCTCTGTCTCTGTCTCTGTCACTCTCTCTTTTCAGTGCTAAGCAAAACAATAATCAAAAGCCTACTGAGCTGTAGGAAGAAAACTAAAACACCTTTGTCAAATTAATCTCCGATGCCTTTTGGATGTGTAACTCAGAGCTGCTCCTGTTGGAAGCATTGGGTGCGGATGACCTAACACCATAGCCAGTGAATGAAATGTGACGGTTCCTTTGTCCTGGACTTCCCTGTCATCAGAGATCCCCTTCCAGCTCTGGAAGGATGAGGCCTACAGCTTCACGTGAGAAGGGCGACATGTCTTCTTTCCATGCTTTAAATCCTCAAATATCAAAATGAGCCACAATGTCTGAAAGAATAGTAAAATAAGAAACGCTCAATAATGAAAAGCGCCTAACATGTAACCTTCAGTTCATTCATTCTTCATCTGTGGATATAACAAATATATAATGCGTGTTGCATAGTGTTGGTCATTGAGGGGAACATGGTGAACAAGATAGTCTCTTAAGGTTTGAAAGGGTTTTTGTGTGTGTGTGTGTGTGTGTGTGTGTGTGTGTGTTTTATCCAATCCATGTTGAGCACATATACTAAATATGTCATGTTTGCAAGTGAATGCAATTGGGTGGGTCATTGTAGGTCAGGATTTGCAAACTCAGAAGATAGAATAAGATTGGATGCGTCTGTGTACAACCGGGTCAACTGAAAGTTGAAAGAGTGCTCTAGAATGTGCCCTTACTGAAAAATAAGTCACACTTTAAGACATTCCACTCATACTTACTTCAGAGAATATTGAGTCTGCTTTTTCCAAACATTACATAGACACACACACACACACACACACATCTGCGTGCACACATTTAGCCACAAAAGACTTATTTCTGATAACCTGTTTTCAAAAGTATTAAATTCAGGCTTGCGGCTTTTAATTCAAGAATATATGTCTATTTTTTCTCAGCAGAAAGAATTAGTGTTTTCTAAAGAAGGGAGACTTTTGAAATAACACTAAGCAGCTTGGCAAGTAAACTTTTTCACTTGTATGGATACTTCTGTTCTCTCTTGAGTTTTCTGTAGGAGTCTGATCTTAAAATAACATCAGGAGAGCATAATCAGGATCCAGCCCACTAACTTCCAAAACCTGCTTTGGCAGTGCTGCTTGTTCCCAGTGAGAGGCGCATCTTGAGCAGCTAAAGATAAGGACCACTCTCCTACCAGTGAGTGTGGCCGAAGTCTAGTCCAACCAAAGGATGACTTTCAGTCTCTTTATTTGAGGCATTCACAAAATGCTGTTTTATCTTGTGTCTCCAGGCATGGTATATTGGACTCCATCATAAGGCTTAAAAACCTGTACCCTAATTACTGTCATCATTAATGAAATACACCCACATTCTTAAAAGAGCACATATTTGAGTCTGTGACACATAAAAACACTTAAGCACTGGCCAACACTTTCACATTTCAAAAGCCTGGAAATGTTTCTGAACAAAAGCTTTCCTTTAGTTGGCATGGTGGTTTATGTGACACAGAAAGACAGTGCCTGCTCAGGGGACAGAGGTATTCTGAATGTGCAGCTGGAATAGATTTGCCATTTATTGTGACTGTAATAAAATTAGATGGAAGGATAGATGACCAACTGCCTTTCAGTGTTCTTGTGCATTATTGTGTCTGTATTCCATCTAAATTTCTTAAAGTTTATTAAGTATGCTATTCTGGTTATCTCCCACTCAAAGTACAATGCTGGACTCACCAGTAGGACTTAATGTGTATTTGTTAAATTTATTCAAAATGAATTTAGCCCATTTTCAGCTGTATTGCTAAATGTGTCCTTATGGATTTACTTCTTACATGAGCCCGTAGTTTTTGCTTGCTTTGCTTTGCTTTGCTTTGCTTTGCTTGCTTTCTTTCCTTTCTCTTTCTTTCTTTCTTTCTTTCTTCCTTCCTTCCTTCCTTCCTTCCTTCCTTCCTTCCTTCCTTCCTTTCTTTCTTTCTTTCTTTCTTTCTTTCTTTCTTTCTTTCTTTCTTTCTTTCTTTCTTTCCAGTTTAGAAGTTATGAGAGTTTTAAGCAAAGGCAGACTGTTAATCAGTAGCCTTGTAGACAGGCTGGAACTGAGTGAGTGGGGGAAAAGATAAGATGCAAAAACTTTGCTTTCCATTTGTGTCCTCAGAACTTTAGCAGCTCTTGCCATAAACCAAACTGAAGCCTTGAAGCCCCTACACTTAGAGCCTTGATATCTGCACCCTAAGACACACAGTAAAGAAAGGAGGGCAGGGAAGAACCCACAGCAGCAAAGGGAAATGATCCTGCCAGTTTTAGGCATTTATTTTGAAATACAGGAATTGAAGTCCAAAATAAATAAATGGTTTGCTTAAAAACATACAATGGAGGAATGAAAAAATGGCTAGTACCTCAAAAAATTTCGTCCTTAAATTCTTTATTCCTGATTTCCCTGCATAAAATAAGTGATGGAAGGCTTTTGGATTTCATTCCCTGTTCAAAAACAATCTTATTAAATCTCTCAGTTGCATGCTGTGTCATCACACTTAGCTGCCATTTCTCAGAACCAGTGGATATTGTGAAAGAAAGTGTACATTTCTGTGTCTCTTAACAAATTCTCAATCCTGAAAGAGGTTATTATTTTTAAAGTACATAACTTTTTATTATACTGTGGTGGCGTTAGGTCAGGTTGGTGTTGTGACACCATCGGAAATTGTACAGGGAAAATGGGGTTGGATATTCAGATAAAAAATTAAAAGTTCATGGAGAGACTCTTGCCTAAAGAGGGAGCTTACTGTAGGTTCTGTTAGAAATTTGATTTTTTTTACAATGTTGACCGTTTTCATAAATCTTAACTGAGTGCATGTGATATGGGAAACTATTTTGCTGAAGTCTTTATGTGCTTGATCTTTCTGTTCCCTACAGTTAGGATTAACCGTCTTTTACCATTTCTGTGTGAGCAAATGAAGGGATAAAGCAGTTGAATCTCCCATCAGTGGTATGTAGTAAGGCAAGGTTTTGAATCTGGTCATACGGATAAACTTGCTGCTAATCCAGTCTCCATAGCGAAGCCTATTTAGGCAAAGCACTAAGTGTTCAAGATCTTAATCGGCCTTCCTTAAATGCAAGTGAAACATGACCTATCTATTTTTCCTGGACTACAATGGTCACTTAGAAATGTATTGTCTGCCTTTAAGGGGGCTACTGATACTGGGCCAGTCATAATCTGTCTATCAGCAAATTGTGAGCAACTGTCAATTTAGTAAATTTTATAATTGATATTTTTTTCCACTTGGATGGAAATTGGAAATATGCAATGATGGTTTCATAAATACAAGGGATAAATTTCTGGGCAAGTTGTAGAATGTGTCTTTATTCTTGGTCTTCTATGCAAATTCCATGCACCATTTGGAAATAACTCCATTGACTTATATGGTCTGTTGTAAGCAGGACACATAGCATTTTCGCATTTGATTTTATAATGTTTTCCTAAATCACTTTTGAGGAGAGGAATATATATATATATATATATATATATATATATATATAATCTCCCCTTATGAATTCTTGTCTATACTCAGTCATTTGGTAACTTTTTAAATTTTTATTTTACTGTAAAATTCAGCACTGATAAATCACTGGGCCTTACATGGGGAGCAAATTTAAAGTTTATACACTGTGACTTAGGTGAGTAGAAATATAAATTTATATCTCTGTAACTGAACACTGCTTGCTCACTAGCACCCATTTCTGCCAAGGGAGCAATACATAATATGCCACCGGAATTGATTTTACTTGCCTTCAGTTGAAATGCACGGCTCTTAGGCCACGTTTGGCTCTCTAGAGCAGTCCTTTGCTTTTCCTCCCCTCCTCTCCTTCTCCTGTGCTTGGGCTCAGCAGGGTGAAGAATTGCAGTGCCGTGTGTGGTGAGATGGAGTGGAGAGGAGCGTCGGGTCAGTGTGCACTGTCTGGTTGTCGCAAGGTACCACTAAAAAATGTCATCCTTAGACTTTCACATTGACTCTGTCTGCTGTCTAGGATGCTGCCACGGCAGATGAGATCACTGTCGTCTTTTCTTGGCTGCGTTTTGCATCGAAGTCCCCTTCATAATGCTTGATGCTGCTGCATGGGCTCCTAAGAGGCACCGTGCCTGCCCCTTGGCCGGGACCATGGGTACTCACTCCTCCTCCTTCAGGTGCTGCAGCCTGGCAAGAGTGACCAGACAGTGCCCTTGGGGAGCATCTGTGTCCTATGTGAAGCCTGGACAAACTTTCACATCTTGTTAGTCCCGTGGGGCTGTCTCCTGTGGGGTGACACACTGACTCACTTCTCCTGTGTCCCAGAAATCAGGCAGTGAAGGAGTCTTTCTTGCTTACAGGTCATCATCCATGAGGTTTCTGTTTCCTGCAGGTTTTCTTTCCAAAGAGTGCAGGCCTGTCTCAGTGAGCAACCGTATCTATGCCTTCCTGCTTTCTAAACTCTTAAGATTCTTTGCACCAGGTAAAGTCCTACTCTTTCTTTTGGTCAGCAGACTGATCCTGTATTCTTCCTTAAATAATACTGTTTGAACTTTCTGATTCTACTCCCCATTCATAGTCTTTTTTTTTAAAGAATCAGAACAAAAGCTTTTAACCTATTTCTTATATCTGATATTGCTAACCAAAATGTTATAGGCTCTAAGTTCCTTATATAATCTATGATAATGAGAAAAAAAATTTGGAAGTCACAGTTAAGTGATGATTTTTTTCCCTGTGTCTCTTTTGAGACAGTATACCTCACATGTATGACCTAATATTAAAGAAAATGAGCTGCTTAAGAAAACATAGGAAGTAGAAATATAATCTGCTTAGTATTTTAAAATCTTATCAACTCCAGTGATTGGAGCTGATTAATGTTAACGTGAAAATAATAGAATCAAATTTCACATTGAGTCCAGATTCTTGTTTGTGAATGAAAGATATCCCTTATGGTATTAACACTATAAATCATGTGTTAATGCTGTAAGTATTTACTATATTCACCCCTGTCTGCGGTGCTGAGGAGGTTGTAGAGAATAAAAGAAACAAAAGTGTGTGCCCACATGAGCCTTACTTTACAAAGGAAAAAGAAGAGATATGAACCAGGAAATTAGAAAGGACCTGATACAGTCATGAGTGATATAAAGAAATAAAGTAAGGAAAAGTGGGAAGCGTGGGAGAAGCAGTGTTTTTTTCAGTGTTATGTACAATGGTGAAAGTTTTGAGGTGAGCAGGAAACCCAGTGCGTGTCGGGGGAGACACCAGGCGGCGGGAGCAACGCTGGAGGGGCCCCTGCTGTGTTCGGGGAGGAGCATGGGGATGGAGGGACGCAGCAGGGGCACAGGGAGGCCAGGGAGGCCAGGGAGGCAGACGTCCTGTGGAAGACCGTGGTAGGAGACTGGGTAGGGTGGTGCCAGCTGTCAGAAGGAATGTGACTTTTATTGTGACAGAGAGTGGTATCTGCTGCAAGTATTTCAGCAGGAAGTGACATGAGAAACTCAGTTTTACACTGGATGTCCTGGGTCAGGCCTGTCATCCCAGCACTCTGGGAGGCTGAGGCAGTAGGGTCTCAAGTACAAGTCCAGCCTAGGCAACTTGGTGATGTAACAAGACCTTGTCTCGAAATGAAAACTTTAAAAGGGCTGGGGATGTAGTTTTTTGCAGTCCCCAGTACCAAAATAAAACCAAAACCAACCTGGCTTCATGAGAACTGCTTTAGTAGACAGCAGACTTGGGGGGAAACGGTGAACTGGAGAGATGCCGTCCCCGAGGCTAAACTGAGGCAAGTGCTAGCCGTGGTTTGGTTCAGAGGCACCACAGTGTCTGCAGCAGAAGGTTCCTGTTTGCCGGACACGCAGCGTGTGCAGGTCACACATACATTTCGGGAGTCAGTGCTGCGTCACAGACTAGGGTCCACCTAGTCTGTGGTTAGGGTCCACCATAAGGCTGCTCCTGTTTAAGCTATAGTTCAAGCGCTTGCCTGCTGTAGATCTTGGGGAGTTCAAGTAAAGCCTAAACCACAGAAGGACAAAAAGAAACATGGAATGGTACCAAGCAGTTTCTGAATCATAAAACTCAAATCATTTTCTGGTATTATTATTGTCATGATTTCCATTTATTATTGAACTTGAGAAAAGAAAGTTGGAATCAGGAACCATTTGGGGTTCTTTCTCTTTTTTCTCTTTGTCTATGTGTTTGTTTGGTGCTCTACATTTTTTTTAAGCTGAGGAATCTAGGAGTGTTTTTCAAACAGCTGGACACGCTTTCAGGCTTTGTCTGGCATAGTTGCTTAGAAGTAGAATACAGAGATTCTGTTTCTCCATTCCTGTACTTTATCCGCAAGTCAAAAGCCATGAAAAGATACTCTCGGCATCTTACAGTGACTGCGAAAGAGGCTATAGAAATCAAATGGCGAAAGCGTTCCCTTCTCAAGTTGCTTAGCTCTCCAGGCGTTCCCGTGCTTACCCGTGGTGACTGTCCGGTTGGAATGGCATGCGTGAAGGGCTGCAGGGCTTGACTGGCAGCGTATTGGACTTGACCTTCTCCTGCCCAAGGCAGGGAGAGGAGAACTGTGATACCTGTTGTATGTCCAGTGCTCAGTGTCTCGAACCCAGTACTATGACACTACTTCTCATCCTGTGACACAGATATTATACCTATTTTCCTTATGAGCAACACCCAGTACCACCCAATTCCAGTAGTCATAAGCCACTGTCTAGGGAAGGATTACTTTCTTTCATTCTGGTTTTTACTTCAGTTAACTTGTTTCACCCTTGGTGGAATATCATTTTTTGAAGTGTCCTTCAAAAGGGATCTTACACTCTAACAGGGAGTGTATCTCAGCCTTGAGTCCTGGTGTGTTCTGAGTTCAGACATTTCAATTGTGTGTTAGTCACTTCTGCATTACGCTGACGAAATATCTGAAGGGTGAAAGACTTTAAAAGACAAGAGTTCATGTCACCAGTTTCAGAGATTTTTTTCTCCGGTGACTTTCTCTGTTGCTTCTGGGCAGAATGTCATGGTGGGGAGCATGTAACTGACCTCATGGTGAACAGGTGGCAGAGGGAGAACAAGAGAGCCACAGAGGAAGCACCAAGGATAAGCTGTAGTCCCCAAGGTCACCTGCTTATGACCCATTTGTTCAACTAGGCCCTCCCCAAACTGCCATCAAATTACGAATCCATCAAGGGATTAAGTGACCAAATGAGAGCCCTTGTGATCCAGTCACCTCCCAGAAGTCCATCCCCTGAACAGGTGACCCTTGTGGGGGACATTTTAATCTGAAGTGTAACAAGTAGCCTGTGATATAACTTGGAGTCCTCCTCCTCAGGTACACAGGAGCTGAAGTGTGGCTCTCTTACATTTCCATAGCTGGCTTAGGCAAGAGATCTTTTCATCTTCCTCCGTAAATCAGCGTTCAGTATCTTTAAGTCACATTCGCAGCTCTTCTCGGAATTCTTGCAGATTTACTGGCATCTTTTGGTGCTGCAGGTACACCATATGTCCTGCGGGGCGTATTGCTGTGCTCTCTGATGGTGTTACTGAGGGGGCTCAATCATCCCCAAGCCAGAGCCATCAGATGGCGACTGATGGGTTCTGAAACTCTGGCAGGTACTTGGTAATAGGGAGATACTAAGATTTTTCCATGTGATCATCCAAGACAGAGATGTATTGAGGGAAATAAAATGTATTCACATAGACTGTTTAGGTTGTGAAAGAACAAAGTTCAGCCGATCGAGGCAGTGGGGTCTCCAGTGGTCACTCCAGCTTTCAAAAGCTTTTCCCTGTCAGGTCCTCAAGTAAGCATGATTTGCAGAAGGTGACAGTCTCACTGCCTCACTCTCTGTCTGGCTCCCTCAGTGTAGCAGTAGATGATCTCAGTCCTTGGGATTTTAGATCTGTGTCCACACATAAACTATTAGAGATGACTTTTAAAGGAACACTCCATCCATACGTTTTGTAAAACAGGAAGAAACAACATCAGCAACCAGTAGAATTATGAAGCCTCCGTCATCCCGATGCTGGGCTCTCCTACCAGGCAGTGAGGAGTCCTGGGGTTGACCCAGGGAGCTTGGATGGGCACGCTGAGAAGGTCCACTGCACCAGTAGGAGGGGATTAGTAAGATGAACTTCGTTGTTGTTTTCCCACACTGTACTTTGATGGAGGCCTCGGTCTGCCTGATTCTTTTCCTCCAGAAACATTGTAGAGATGAATTGTTCTCCATGTGAGTACTCTCTTGTATGTTATAGCATTGGCTGTTCTTCTTACATTATGATGATCAGATTGTTTGTGTACATTAGAAGAGATTTCTGGACAATTCAGCCCTTTAATCTTGGATCCAGCGTTTCTTCTGAAAGTTCTCTTCATATCACTTCAGCTCTGAGATCCTGGGGTAGCAAAAGGCAGGAGACTGCAATTCATAAAGCCCGACTTGCATACCCCCAAGTCCTGGGCTCTGTATCAGAGCCATTGTCTTCCTAGCTCACCTGCCCAGAACCCTACCATTCAAAGTAAAGGCTTTGGTCCAATTAACAGTTCAGTCAGTGAGGCTGGTAGTAGTTACTATTTTACCATCCTTCCCAGTCCCAGAATCTTGTAACACCAGCTAAGCATCTCGGCTAGGTGCTCCAAGATTCCACACAGTGGAAAAATCCTAGCTAATGTCTACCCACCACTGATCATTTTATAAAATAATTACTTTTCTATCACTGAATACCTCCCAAAGTATTGAAAGCTAGAGATGATCATTATTGTTCACAGTGGCCATTGTCATTGTTAATGCTGCCATAATTTTATGCATGAGCATGGAGGTCAGCAAAGCAGGGATCCAGCCCGAATGACACACCCAAACTACTCTGCACTCTCTTCTGAGGGAGTAGTACTAAGATTAATCCTGCCAGAAATTCATTTAATTTCTCCCCAGCTTACATGGTAACCAGAGGCTGACACCTCCCTCTCCTCTCCTTCCCCTTTGTTGTCTCCTGAGGCTCACTTGCCTGCTGGGTGCTCTCTAGGGAGGGGTGGACTGTGACAGGACTGTTAGGAAAAGGACTCTGTGCACCTACTGCTCATAAGGAACCAGGAGTGGGAAGGGTGGTGAGGAGGTGGTGTGTCACGGAGGCCTGACGCCCTCTGCCTAGACCCCCTCTGCTCTGACTTTATACTCAGTAGAGCCTCTGTGTCATTGTCAGGTGAGTTGTGAATTAAAATAGACACAGGCTTAAAGGATGTGGTGCATCAGCAGATAATTCATTTTTCCTGGTTTCTTCTTCGAGATTTCAAGTCTAATAAGAGCTACCACAATGTTAAAGCCGTTTTTAAAAACTGTAAAGACTGATGGAGTAAGTATTGCTAGACTCTCTGTTGGGTTTATTTTTAAGACTATAATACCTTAAAGTAACTTGAATCCAGTGTTGTGCCATTTTTCTTGAGTTCAGTGCTGTGTGTGGTGAGAGATGGGAGTTTGGGAAGATAGTGAACAAAAATCATGGTATTAACTTTGCACTTGGGAAGACTGGTTAGTCTTCACCAGACAGCATCAGAATTATATCCTTGTGTCTTCTTTTTGGGTTATTTTATCTCATTGTTTTGCTCATTGATAGATTTGTTCCTTTCATTAATATTTTTTCCTGTGTAAGAGGAGCAGTGTGAGCCCTGCTTACGGTTTGGCTGTGTTTAGCGAGGGAGACAGCGTAGGGTGGACAGTCATTTTCTGCCTCCTCAAATGTAGGTGTGTGAAACATATTTGATGATATTAAAACATGTCAGATACATCAGCACACAAGACACACAAACACAAAGCTGAAGTGATATGAAGAGAACTTTCAGAAGAAACTCTGGATCCAAGACTGATGGGCTGAACTGTCCAGAAATCTCTTCTAATGTACACAAGCAATCTGATCATCATAATGTAAGAAGAACAGCCAATGCTATAACATACAAAAGAGTACTCACATGGAGAACAATTAATCTCTACAATGTTTCTGGAGGAAAAGAATCAGGCAGACCGAGGCCTCCATCAAAGTACAGTGTGGGAAAACAACAACGAAGTTCATCTTACTAATCCCCTCCTACTGGTGCAGTGGACCTTCTCAGTGTGCCCATCCAAGCTCCCTGGGTCAACCCCAGGACTCCTCACTGCCTGGTAGGAGCCCAGCATCAGGATGACTGATGCTTCAGAATTCTACTGGTTGCTGATGTTTCACCTGTGGATCAAGGATAAAGTTACTTAGAAAGACCAGACTGGCTGGTACTTCAGTCAGGTGTCATGTTTCTCAGAAAAACACCTAGACTGTCTTGACCCCCAGATAAGCCTCCATGTGTGCAGGGTGGCTCCCCAAAAAGCTAGCAGGTTAAATGTAGGGAGCAACTTCCTTATTGCCAAGGACAATGCCTTGCCTTATTGCCAAGTCTTGTCAATGACAAGACTAAGACTGACTTACAAAAGACAGGAAGTCACAGAGGGATAAAAATAAAATGCAAAGCATGTAACACTCAATCTTGTGGTCTTTGTCTGTTAAGATTTGCTAGGTCTTGGAGGAAATTGTAAGTCCCTCTAAAAATTAGATAATTCAGCCTGTATCAGTTGTATAGATTCCCAACATAATTTTAGATATCTAATTTTATGAATGTCACATTTGAATACATTGAGGCTTTCATAATTGTGAATCTGATATACCTCTAATGCCTCACACCTGTGAATATATTTGAGCACATAAACTTCAAATCATTTACTTATCCCACTACTTGAGTGTATCGTATTTTGTTTATTGTTTTTGTTATGGTCTCTTAAATTTTCTCAAGAAAGTGGGTCATATGAGCCTGGAAAAGATGAGAAGTCTACTGTAGAACTAGTCATCTATATTTGCTGTGTTTACTTGACAATAAAGTAGAAAATTAAAAAAAAAGATTTGCTAGGTCAAATTAAAGAGCACAACAGAGAATTATATTCCCAAACCATGCTGACAGGTCACTGTATCTTTTTTTTTTTTTTTGGACTGGGACTCAAACTCAGGACTTGGTACTTGTCAGGCAGGTGCTTATGCCGCTAAGCTATATCCCCAGCACACTTTCTATCCTTTAACTAGCGTGGTTGTGTCATTTTAATCACTGTCACTTTCCTTTCAATGAGAAGCAAAGCGTCCAAGAGGTCAGTTAGGTTTGCCTGAAGTCACAGAGGACTCAGTGACCACATCAAAATACTAAATGTTAAATCTTGTTCTACCTGATCCTTAATCCACAGTATTTCCACTCTTCTGGAATATTTATAATGTGATGAGTTTATTATTCAAAGCAGGATGAAAATTCCATGATATCCTAGTATTTAAGCAGCTCTAAAGTATCCTTTCAGTTTTTAAGAACTAATCCATAATGAGCTTAGCTATCTCAAATTAACACCCCCCACTCCCGTCAAATCCCCATCTGTGGCATTAACCGCAGCATCTACTCATGGTGGAAGTTTGGAAAGTGGATTAATTTTGCTTCTGTGTGTTCGCATCTTGAACTTGTGGTCCTCGCTGGGTTTAACTACAATATGCAGCGGATTAGGACTGCCAGGTGCATTGTGGGACTGCTAAGCCGCTGTGTCTCTGGGAAGCAGTGAGCCCTCCAGGTACTGCGTGTGGATATGATTATGCAGCCGCCTCTGCACAGCCTGAGTCCTCTTCCTGCTGAAATCAGACACTGCAGATCCTTACTTGGACAGCATCTGTGGAAGCGCTTTGAACTCCCAGTCACTTCCAGCTTTGAACTTCTTTATGCAGCCGCATTCTTCTTTTGAACAATGCAGCTTAAAAATCAGTTTGGTAATGGGGAAAAAAGCCTTCGTTTGTTTTATTGTCAAGTTCCAGTTGCTTCTTGAATGATCGTAAAGTGTAGAGCTGGCGAGTGAAATGCAGTTGCCTTGGAATAATACAAAACACTCATTGTCAACTGCTCTTGTGGTTGTTAAAAGGGGACCCACTG
>PVJX010013970.1:0-21370 GCA_004027295.1 Dolichotis patagonum
AAGGCCTGAACTGTGACTCTGTCACCTCTCGACGCTGTGGGACCCGCAGTGATGTAATCTGACCTAGGAAGCGAGGGACAAAAAAGCAAAGGCAGGGGCTGTGGTGACAGATATGAGTTGCAAAGAATGGAAACGTGGCTGCCTTCCAGAACATCAGGCTATTAAATTCTGTGCTTCTAAAACATGGCCACTATTTTTAGAAAGAGGGCAGTGGAATCGTCTGGAAATATGCCCAAGCAGACTCATAACTGGGCATTGCTAGCGTTGGCAGAGGGGTCGTTCAGAAGCAGTGTTCGAGATTTCAGAATTGAAGGAGCCAAGAAAAAGCCGCCCCGGGGCCAAGCTCTTCCCCTCATCCCCATCCTGCGTATTTTCTTCTTTGGCTGTGGTGGAGCCACGTGCTGCTTCCTGAGTGATCCCTGCCTCCCTCGGGGTCTTGGCACATCCCAGATGCCTACAGCTGCACCCTTTCCTCCTGTGGGTCTCAACTCACATGAGGTCCTCAAGGCTGGCCCTGACCACCGAGCGGGCATCTTCCGAAACTCACCGCCGAGGTCACCTCTGCTGGAAGTCGTATCCGGCCCGCCCAGGCGGAACTGACCAGGCTTCCTTTGCTCTGTTTGGGTTTTTGCAGAGTTCCAAGAACACAGCAGAGTTCTCCTCACTTGTCACCTCCTCTGCTGAGCCAGGGACCCTGATTCCCCTGCACGTCAGATTTACTGGGCTCCTACAGTGTGTTGTGCACCATTCTAGGTGCTAGGGACATGGCAGAGAACAAGACAAAGTCCCAGCCCTCAAGAGGCTCAGAGTCTTACAGGAACAGCTGACAGTGGACACACAAAGCAAGGGGACAGTGTCAAGGGCGGCTGTGGGCTGTAAAGAGACTGAGTGGACAGGCCAGGGTGTGAGTGTGAGATGCTAAATTAGGGCACAGGCAGGCCTTTGGAGGAACCATAGCTGAGATGAGACCCTCAAGAGGCAAAGGAGGCAGCTGCAGAGTCTAGGGAAGTGCTTTCCAAGTGGAAGGAACAGCAAGTGCAAAGGCCCTGGGGCAGGGACACGCTTGCTGTATCTCAGCCTCTGGAGAGTCTGGACAGGGAGACCAAGCTGAGCAAGGGAGGCAGGGCCTCATGTGCGGAGCCTTGTGGCAGGGAGGAGAGCCTGGGCCTTGCTCCAAGTGCAGTGAGGAGGCTCTGGGAGGGAACTCGCTGCAAGAGGAGAGGGGCCCAGAACAGGAGCCTGACTGGGAGCGTGGCCTTGGGTATGCCAGAGAGGTTCCGAGTGTCCGGGGCTGGCTGTCTCTCATAGCTGCTGTAACCTGGCCTTCTCTGCTTGTATCCAGGAGGCAGAAAGTCGCACACAGCAACAGAAAGAGCTGTCTGTAAAGATTCCAAGTCAAGGCCGCTCCCCTCCATCTCTGCAGTGGTCTGGAGGCCACTGCTGGAGGCACCCAGCAAGGCCAGCCAGAGTGGCGGAAGGGGACAAGGCCACGGTTGGGGAAGCCCTGGCTGGGCGATTACAGATGTCATCCACGGACACTGGCTCCTGCAGACCCTGCGGCCCATGAGCCGCCCTTCCCTTGCCAGACAATGCGAAACAAATGAAAAAAAACAGTCACAAAGTCCCGTCTGTTCCCTTTCATCTTGAGGCTCTGTACAAACTTGTCCTCTTCCTGCTCTTCCTGTTTTGCTGTGAAACCTTTTTCCCCCAGTTCCTTTTCAGTGGTTTGGGGGAATGCTGTTTCTCCAGATGCGGCTTCACAGGGCCGCGGGGAGGCTGGGGCGCCCTTGGGTTCCATCCATGGACAGGGTCCAACAAGACCCTTGCCCCGCGCAATGGCCGGTGTGAGGACTGCAGGAGGCTGTGGCTGCCCTGGGCTGCTGACCACCTGCTGTCCCCTGCAGTCTGGCCTCAGTGTCCTGTTCCCACTCCTGGTGGGGACCCGGAGGAGGAGCTCGGTCGCCTGGCTGTGGCTTGGCTCTAAGGGTTAAAGGAGAAAGGAGGCTGCCAGTGAGCACTGCTTCTCCACACATACCAGCCGGGCAGCCTGGGCCCTGAGCCTGGGCATGCACTGGGCCTCCCAGACGCTCCCCGAGGGAGTTTCCAGCTGTCTCCTTGAGCAGGCTGGACAATAGAAGGTGTCGCTTGACTATGCAGTTGGTTTGAACACAATCACCTTGGTACGGTCAGCCCCCTGCTCCAGGAGACTGCCCTGACCTTCGTCACCACCCGTGTGCATCATTGATTCTCTAGGGCCATCAGAGAGTATCTCCAGTGTTTGATGATTGACTCTAGTGTTTTTTCCATGATGGGGGCTTCCTCAGGAGGCCCGTCCTCACCATGTTGGGCCCTCACCATGCTATCCCAAGCTGGCCTGCACCTGGAGCAGCTCCCGAGGGGACTCTGCCCAAGGGAACTGCATCCTGGTGCTCACGGTCTGAGCTTTGGGTGCACCCAGCCTCAGACCCTGGGACAGCTCTGAGCCCCAGTTCCCCTCACTGGGACACTGAGCATCCTCCAAGGGGTCCCTGTGCACCAGAGCCCTGGCCCCATGTGGGCGGGGACCACTATCTTCGGCGTCGTGTGTCACCTATTGGTGACCAGAGTGCAGAGTTGTGAAAAAAGCTCCGTGAATTCCCTGTTCAGAATTTGTCCTGTTCATCACCCAATATGTGCAGAAACAGGAGATAGCAAGGCTGTCCTAAACCAGACCAATTATTTTATTAGTACACACATGTGTATTAAAGTGAATTTTTTGTTTGTTGCTTTTTGGAGACAGAGTCTTGCTATGTAGCCCAGGCTGGCACCAAACTCACTGTGTAACTCAGGCTGGCATTGAACTTGCAGGGATTCTCTTGCCTCAGCCTCCTGAGGGCTGGGATTACCTGTGTGTGTCCCCACGTCTGGCTAAAGTGAATTTGGGGGGGGTGCCCTTAAGGGTATTTTTTGTGTGTGTGCCAGAAAGATTACCCAGGGATTTGCTTAGGTTTTTAATTTTTCCATAAGTTTTTAATTTTAGCATAAGTGACTCATTTTAATTATAGGTCTAGAAAGTGTCAGCAATCACTTTTCAAGGTCTGATTAATTTTGATCTCATTTACAAACTTAAACTCCATTAAACACTTCATGATAGCATGATCCATCACATATATTTTCTTAATTTCCTAAGCATAATTGTCTGACAAACCTCAAATACTCGAGGAATTCTTATAAATCTAATATACAGCACATAAATAACGGTGAACTTGAATTCTGATTAGCTGCCCCAGTGCCAGGCATCAAGGACTAAATCCCAAGTCCAGATCAATTACTCAATTACGGATTTAAAATTGGAATCATGAAATAATCTATTATTCTAATAGACCCAGTTCTCTGAAACATTATGCAAATATGTAATAGGAAAACTACCTCACCGTAAAAACATTAGTGCCTCAGTTTTCCTCCTTCTTATGTTTTCTATTGAAACCTGATCTTCCTAGGGGCAGAGGGCACTGACTCCAGAGGTGAGGAGATCATTCCCAGCGGCTG
Organism: Dolichotis patagonum; assembly: GCA_004027295.1. Lineage (NCBI taxonomy): Eukaryota > Metazoa > Chordata > Mammalia > Rodentia > Caviidae > Dolichotis > Dolichotis patagonum. Next base: position 3,529 of record PVJX010013970.1, read on the forward strand.
GTGAAGACACAGTGGTTTGAGCTGCAGGAGCATCTAAGAGGTTTAGTGGGGGAGGACTCTTTTTTTTAAAAGATATTTCTATTAGTACATGCTCGTAGTACGCACTGATTACATTTGTTGTTGTTGTAAATATCTTAATTCTTTTTGGTCTCCTTTCCCTCCCTTTCCTCCTTGCTCCCTAATACAAAACACCAAAGAGAGCTGGGGATTTAGCTCAGTGACTCAAAAATTTGCCTGGTAAGCACAAGGTCATGAGTTCAATCCCTGGTACCAAACCAAAACAAAAGCACTGAAGAGAAGGATCATATGAAGCAAGGAGTTAGAGCTTGGGTAGAACTTTTTTTTTTTTTTGAGACAGAGTCTCACTATGTCTAGGCTGGCTTTGAACTCACTATGTACCCCAGGATGGCCTCCAACTTGTGGGGATCCTCCTGCCTCAGCCTTCCCAGGGCTGGGATTACAGGTGTGTACCACCATGCTTGGCTTTCTTTGCCTCTTAAGATATAAAGATGTCTGCAGGCATAATATTAATAGCTAATGTTTATTGATGGCTTACTATGTACCAGGCACAGTTTAAATGTTCTACGTTTATTAATTCACTCACCACTGACAACCCTCGAAGTAGATACTATTACTTTCCCATTTTTCAGACAAACAAACTGAAGCACAGACAGATTAGGTACCTTGTCCAAGCTCTCATGTCCAGAGCTCATGCCCTTCCCTGGGACCTTGATTAGAAAGAAAGAAAGCAGTACACCCACGTCCCTAACTTCCTCCTGGCTCTCTAAGGCTGTGTCAGATCACTGAGTCATGACCTCACAAATGCACCTGTTCCCAGGCCTTAGCAGCTGCTTGCTGGACATGTGCTGGTGACATGAGCATTCTGAGTGGATCTTGCAGCTTTAGGAATGGCCCATCCTGGGTTCTTGGGACCGGGGAGAAGCCACTCAGTCACCACAGGTTTGCCCAGTGAAACCAGCCACACTGACTCTAAAACCCACTCAAAACAATTTTTTTTTTGAGTCTGTTATTTTCCAGATACGCTTCTGGGTGTTGGGAGCCTACATGTGTTATCAGAGGAAGTGGAACCTATGTTAGCCCTGGAACAGGTGGATATGATGATGCCAGCCTTCCTCTGGTAGGACGAGCGCTCTGCCATCTGGAACAGGAGGGCACTAGGAAGCCCTTGGCCCTGGGCACATAGGGTCCTGTGCATTAGCAAACCCCGAATGAATGATCCCCCAAATGCCCTGTCCATCTGGTCTTTCTACGTCAGGATTCCAGATCCAATCTGTTTATAATCCTAGACCTCTTTTAATTGGTACCAGTTCCTATTTTCATAACACAAATCAGAGGGACTAAACTCCCGTCCTGCAGAATGTTCTGCCGCCTGGCTTTTTGTGAGTGGTTTCTTCCTCTGGCCTTTGGGCTCCTGTCTTCCTTGTGTCTAATGTGCCTTGGTCAGTAATGCACATGAAGAAAGTAGCCAACAAACGAACAAACCACAGTTAGAGCAAAAAAGATGAATATTACATTATTTTTTCTACTCTGAAGAATTTATATTCAGTTGCAAGCGTTTATTCCCAACACATTGGGTCAACTTCCTGACTTTTTTTCCTGTGAGTCAGTCCTGATGTTTGTTTGATAGGAAGACTTTTGATCATCACTTAGTGGGACCTGCTAGCACGTTCCACCAAGTAACTGTGGCCATCACAGACTTTGCAGTACACCTGGAATCTTCAAACAATGCTGGCCATTTTTTTCTTAACAAAAACAATTGTAAAGTCAAAGCTTAAACAAAAAATGTTTTCTGACACTATGTACTTCAAGAGGAAATCAATAACAAAAAATTTTTTAAAACTTTAAAAAGAACACATGGGTAAAGAAAGGACAATGTGTGTGCTTTAGGATATGCTTAGAGGTAAATGATAATTAAAATTCCATATATTAAAAAGTGTGAGAGGCTTAAAAGTGCTGGAAATCAATAATCTAAACACACAGCACAGACGTTAGCAAGAGAACAGCTGAGTAAACTCAAAGAATGAAGAGGAAGGAAATGCTATTGATAAAAGCAGAAATAAGGCGCTGGGGATTTAGCTCAGCAGCATAAGCACCTGCCTTGCAAGCGTGCAGTCGTGAGTTCCATCCCCGGTACTGATTTTTAAAAAAATGTAAAAGCAGAAATAAGTGAAATAGAAAACAGCCATAAAATAAATGACTTAAAGTCAAATTCTGCTTTTTAAAAAGCAGATCTAATAAGGCAAATCTAATAAGGAAGCAGGTGACGGAACATATAAACTGTGGTAGGAACCGGCAGGGCAGCGTGCCATCAGGATAGTGTGAGTAGCTTTGTGTCAATAACCTTGAAAATTTAAATCAGATGCACGCATTTTACATTTGCAAGCAGCAAAATTTGGCTCCAGGAGAAATAGAAAAATACCAACAATCTTTTAACCATTTAAAAAATTAAATTGATGCTCAAAAGTCGTTACATCAAAGAAACATCAGGACCAGACTTAAAAGTCAGGGGTGTTTACCAAATGAACACTTTCAGCCAAACACAAATTCTTCCAGCGAGTAGAAAAAATATCACTATCTCTTAATTAGCCCATGAAGTTGCCTTAATCTTTTCATTCAAACCAAAAACTCTTCAAAGAGTGAAAAATACAGAGCAATTTTCCCCATAGACAAAATAAAAGTAAACTGAATTTAATGATATGTTCAAAAGATGACCGTGTATGGTCAAGTTGCATTAGGATGCATTAGAAAATCAAGTAATGCCACTCACCGAATTAACAGATAAGAAGAGAAAACCGTATATTCATCTCAATAGATACTTTTTTTTTTTTTTTTTTTTGGTACCGGGGATCGAACTCATGACCTCACGCTTGCCAGGCAGGCGCTTAAGCCACTGAGCTAAATCCCCGGCCTTCAATAGATACTTTTGATAAAATTCCATGTTTGAAAACTTCTACCCAGGCAAAAGTTCTCATGCCTGAAAGCTTGGCTACTTAGAATACTGAGGCAGGAAGATTATAATTCCAAGATCATTTTGTGCAATTTAATCAGCCTCTGTCTCAAAATAAAATTAAATAAAGGACTGGGCAGCTGGGCATGGTGGCAGCACGCCTGTAATCCTAGCACTCGGGACAAGGGGCGACCACAGCTCTTCCTGCCCCTTATATCTCATCCAGGTTACTCAGGGCGGTGGCACTGACACCCTTAATCCTAGTTCCCTTGATCCTGGCATGCACTGTGAATCAATCCCAGCGTCACACACTCTAGATCTAACTGCCTCTGAGAAAGCCCCAGCTACGGCTGCATGAAGCTTTGGGGACATCTAGACACAGCCACAACAGAGACTCCGATATCCACTTAGTAGTGACTTCTAGTCCATCCTCTCACCAGCCCCTAACAACCGCCAATCTGTTTTCTGTCTCTATGGTTTACCAGGTTGGGATATTTCATATAAATTTATTCATACAGTGTATCACTTTTTGTACCAGGTTTCTTTCATGAAAGTTTGTCCATGTTGGAGCATGTACCTGTTCGCATTTCATTTTTCACACGGCCGAATAATACTCCACTACATGTGCATACAGTTCACCTGCCAATGGGCACCTTAGCAGTTTACACCTTCTTAGTTATTAGGAAGAGTGCACGTGTATTTATTTGAACACCTTTTTTCTATTGGGGGGTATATACTGTACTTTAGAATGGAACTGCTGGGTCAGTATATGTTTAATTTTTTGAGGAAATGATACATTGTATTTTTTCTGTCTTTTATTAGAGCCATCTCAGTGTCTGGGAAGCATTATTTTCCTGTTGTTTTGATTTGCATTCTCTTTAGCGACTGAGAAGGATAAGCATCTTTTAATATACTAGTTGGCCATTTGTATATGTTTTTTTGAGAAATATTCAGGGTCGTTGTCCATTATTAAATCTAATTGTCTTTTGTTGAGTTGTAAGAATTCTTTATGTATTTTTACCAGATATATAATTTACAAATATTTTATTTTATTCTAAAGGTTGTCTTTTTTCTTCCTTTCCCCTCTCCCTCCCTCTCTCCCTTCCTCCCTTCTTTTATTTTTAATTTTTTCCTTTTGGTACTAGGGATTGAACCCAGGGTCTCACACTGAGCTACATCCCAGCTCTTTTTATTTTTCGTTTTGAAACAGGACCCTGATAAGTCACTAAGTTGCTCAGGCTGGGCTCTAACTTGTAATCCTCTTGCCTCAGCCCACCAAGTAGCTGGGATTATATAGGCAGGCTTTCTTGATAACATTCTTTGATATACAAAAGTTTTTAATTTTATGGGGATCTTTTTTTATTTTGTTACTTTTTTGTTTCATATCTGGGAATCCTCTGCTCAATGCAGAGTCATAAAGATTTATCCCTCTTTTCTTCTAAGAGTTTTATGGCTTTAACCTCTGTCCAAGTTGTTAATCCATTTTGTTATTTTTTTTATACAGCATTAAAGCATGAGACAGGAGTCCTACTTCATTTCTTTGTAGCTGTCCATTGGTCCCCTCACCATTTGTTGAACAGAATATTCTTTCCCTCATTGAGTAGCCTTGGTATCTGTCTTGGTTACTTTTCTCTCATTGCCAAAACAAAATACCTGATGTCCAAATTGAAGAAAGGAAAGGTTTATTTATCTCACAGTTTGTGGGGGTTTCAGTCCATAATCAGCTGACTCCAAGGCAGGTGCCATAAGTGCAACAGTTTTTGGTGGTGTTAGACAGCAAAAGCAACAAGAGCAGAAGGGGAGGGGGGTGGACAGAAGACCCTTTCTCTCCCCTGTATTTTATGTAGGCCATGCACGCTTGGGTGGGTGCAGCACTCACACCCATAGTCCCAGCACTGGACCATGAATCAGTCACAAATTCTAGAAACCTGCCCCCATGACTGTATAAGGCTTTGGGGTGATGTCCAGTCACAAAGCATAACAGTATTTTTGCTGGATATTAATTAATCATAGATATATGAGTTTGTTATTGGACTCTCAATTCTATTTTATTGGTCTATATGCTTGTGGTTAGTCTAGTACCACATAATTTTGACTATTAGAGTTGTAGTATTGAAATTGGGATATGTGAGTTCATCAAATTCATTCTTCTATATTGCTTGGACTATTTGAAGTGTCTTGTAATTTTGTACAAATTTCAAAATAAGATTTTCTATGTCTGAAGAACAGGTCATTGGAATTTTGATAAATACCATGCTGACTCCATAGATCACGTTGGGTAATACTGCCATGATAACAGTATTAAGCATTCCAACTCATGAATATGGATTTCTTCCATTTCTTTAGTTTTTCTTTAATTTCCTTCAGTAATGTTTTATACTTTGCACTGTACCAATCTCTCATCTCCTTGGTTAAATTTATTCCTAGAAACTATGTTTTGGATGCTACAGTTATGGAATTACTTTTTAAATTTTCTTTTCAGACTGTGCTTGGTATATAGAAACACAACTGATTTTAATGTATTAATCTTATATCCTGAAATTTTGCTGAATCTGTTTATTAGTACAAGTAATTTTTGGTGAATTCTGAGATTTTGTATATTTGGGGTGATGTATTTGTTCTGTAGAGGAGTTATTTTTACTTCTTTTTTTCCAGTTTGTTCTTTTTGGCCAACTGCTGTAGCAAGAACTTCCACACAATGTTGAGTTTCAGTAGGAAAAAAGAACATGCTTACTTTTTTCTTCATTTAGGGGAAAAGCTTTTGGCCTTTTACCATTCAGAATGACGTCAGCTGTGGGTTTGTCATAATGCTTTTTATGAGGAAGTTCCATTCTGTTCCTGGTTTTCTGAGGTTTTTTTAAGTTATGAAAGGTTTAAGATTGTATCTGTTTTTTTTCTTTGTCAATTGAGATCATGTGATTCATCCTCCCCACTCATCACACATTTTAAAATTTTATATCACATTTTAAAATGTTCTTATGTTGAACCACTCTTGCATTCCTGGTATAAGTCTCAATTTGTCATGGGGTATAATCTTTCTAATATGCTGTAGATTCCATTTGCTAGTATTTTGCTGAGGTCTTTGTATTAATATTCATAAGGGATACTGATCTGATGTTTTCTTTTTTTTGTGGTTTCTTTGGTTTTAGTACCACGGTAATAAAGTTTTGTAGGATGAGGTAGAAAACCAGGAGAGAATTCCTGGTTTTGGAAAACATTAGTATTGATTCTTCTTTAAATGTTTGTTAGAATTCACGAGTAATCAAGTGGTTAATCATTCTGAACCTTTTAAATTTTATTTATTAGTTGAGCTTTTATTACTGATACTATCTCTTTGCTTTTTATACTTATGCTTGGGTTTTCTATTCTTTTTTCAAACAATTTTGGCAATTTTTTATATTTCTAGGAATTTGTCAGCTTTTAAAAACCTTTCATTTTTATTGGTACATGTTTGCAGTACATGATGATTACATTCATTATGGAAACTTGGTACATGTGGGAACTAGCCCATTTCATCCAGAAATTTAATTTGTTGGTATACAATTATTCTTATTATTCCGTTATGATTCTTTTTATTTCTGCCTGGTCAGCAATAGTGTCCCTTCTTTCATTTGTGATTTCAGTTATTTGCACTTTTTGTATTTTCCTTAGTCTAACTAAAGATAGAGTCAGTTTTATTGATTTTTTCCCAAAAAAACCCTGTACCTTTTAATTTTGTTTGTTCTATTATTTATCTAGTATCTGTTGATATATATGCTTATCTTTTACCTTTATTCTTTTCTTCCACATACTAACCACAGGTTTATTTTGTCTTTCTGATTCCAATTCCTTAATAAATACATTGCTATTAATTTGAGATCTTTCTTTTAAATATTTTACAGCTATCAATTTCCCTTTGAGCACAGCTTTTGCTGCATGCTGTTAAATACTTGTGCTTCAAGAGCAAAGCTTAAGCAACCCTTATTTACTAAGATTGTGTACACATATTATTAAGGCTTCTATCTGGATGTCCCCCAAAGCCTCGTGAAATCATAGGCGAGGCTTTTTCAGAGGTGGCTGGATCTAGAGTGTATGATGCTGGGATGAAGGGTGTGTGGTTACCAGATCAGTCCACTGATTTGTTTGGCCCCTGCTCTAAACCCAGGAGCCTAGATACAATATAAGAGGAGCAGAAAAAAGCTGCTAAGGTCACTTGACTTGTTGTTGCTCTCTTCACTCGCCTGCTTGCCGTGGACACTTCCTCCTCTGTGATGCTCCTCTGCTATACCACCCTGCCTTGGAGCCAGCCGATTATGGACTAAAACCGCTACAAACTGTGAACCAAAATGAACTGTTTCCCCCTTTAACTCTGGGTGTTGGGTATTTTGTCTCAGCAATAAGAAAAATAACTAAGCCACATATATATGGGTTTATGACTACATCTTATTTTTTATTTCTAAAATTTGCTCTTTTGGGATTATTTCAAATACAAAATTTTCCTCTCATCTTTGTTTTTCCACTTTGCTGGTTTAAAAGTTATACATTTCATTCTGTGTTTTTGTTTGTTTGTTTTGAGACTATGCAATTCAGGCTGGCTTTGAACTCACTATGTATCCCAGGCTGGTCTTGAACTCAGGTGATCCTCCTACCTCAGCCTCTGAAGTGCTGGAGTGAACATTTGAGAAAGGTCTCTCTACTCGCCAGAACACATAATCAATACACAAAAAGTAATAGTGTTCTTTTATACTAATAATGGACCCACCAAGAAAGGAAAAATAGGGAAAATAATTCCATTCACCATAATTTAAAAGATTAAATGCCCAGGAATCAACCTAACCAATGAGGTGAAAAACCACTATAATGAAAATTACCAAACTCTGAAAAAATTGAAAAAGACATTAGAAAATGGAGAGACATCCTTTGTTCTTAGGTCAGAAGAATTACTATGGTAAAATTGACCATATTACCAAAGTAATTACAGATTTAATACAATCCCTATCAAAATACCAACAACTTTCCTTGTAGAGTTAGGAAAAGCAATCCTAAAACTCATGAGCAGGGAGTGGCACATGCCTGTAATCCCAGTTACTCAGGAGGCTGAGGCAGGAAGATTGCAAGTTTAAGTCCAACCTAAGCAACTAAGCAAGACTCTGTCTCAAAAATAAAAAAAAAATTTTTTTAAATTCTGGAGATATAGCACAGTGCAAAGGCCCTGAGTTCAATCCCCAGTAGTTAAAAAAAAAAATCCAAAATAGACTCAGAATAAACAAAGCAATTCTGAGCAAAAGGAACAACCCTGAAGGCATCACAGCATCAGATTTCAAGTTACCCTGCAAAGCCCTAGTAACAAAAGCAGTATGGCACTGGCACAGATCAGACATGCAGACCAATGGAATAAAACAGAAGACATAGAAGCAAAGTCACACATCTAGAGCCATCTGGTTTTTGACAAAGGCACCAAAAATATGTTAGCAACAAAACAAAACAAAACAAAAACCAGCCTCTTTAATACTGTTGAGAAAACTAGATGTTCACTTGAAGATGGAAACTAGATCTCTATCTCTCCCCTTGTACTAAAATCAAATCAAAGACCTCGATATGAAAACAGCAACTTTGAAACTGCTGAGAGATAACAGTGGGGAAACCCTTGAAGCCGTGGCTAGAGGCAAGGACATCCTGAACAGAACAGCAACAGCACTGGAAATGCTATCAAGAATCAACAGATGGGATTACCTCGCACTAAAAAGCTTCTGCGCAGCAAGGAAACAACTAACAAGAGTGAAGAGACAGCCTGCAGTGTGGGAGAATATTTTTGCTAGCTATTCTTCTGATAGCAGAGTAATACCTAGAATATATTTTAAAACCTCAAAAAAAAAATTAACCTCAAAAAAAAAAACCCAACCAAACAAACAAACAAAAAAAAAAAACCAAATGACTTGATCAGTAAATGGGCCAACGAGCTGAATAGATACTTAAAAGAAAAGTGCAAATGGCCAATGAGATAATTTGTTAGTAGCAACTCGAGAAAATGCAGAAAACCTGACCAGTCCCACAGCCATTCAGTGCATTGAATGGGTGGGGTCTGGCCGGGAAATAAAAGCCACCGCAGTCATCTGAGCAGAGAGGATTTGAGGGCAGGAGCTAATCCCTGTGTGTAAGAGCGTCAGCCCGGTGATGAAGGGGGAAAGATAACCCTGAGATCTGAGGGTGGTGCCTTGTGGATGCGGCTCCCACTCCTAGCGCTGGGGGTGCAAAGAGAGGAAGTTAGATTTCCTGCAACAGAGGAGGAGTCCCCCACCCCAAGAGGGGACACTGGCAGGCTAGAGAGGTGACCTCAGTTTGGAGGACAGCGAGGAGCGGGGCTGGATCCTCGATTCTGGGGAGGAAGTGCAGCCCGGCCCGGCCTGCTGTCCCCAGTGAGCTGGTCACAGAGAGGCCGGTTTGGCACGTGTTGTGGGCGGCAGCCTACAAACTGGCTCCAGCTGTCACCGCTGGTGACTTGCTCAGGCAAGTGACCTGCTGCTGCAGGGGCGGCAAGGCGTGGTGCCTCCTGCAGGAAATGCAAAAGACAGGAATCAGATGTGAAGCAGATGAAGAGCAGCCGGCCCTTGCGTCCTCCCCTTATCATTTCCCTACCAACCTCTGATGACCGAGTCTCTGCGGCACCCGCAGGAAGAACTGCAATACGATTCTGTGTCCCGGCCCCAGGGTCTAAAGCAGAGGGCAAAAGAGGGGTGAGAGGGTGGGGCTGGAGAGATAGCAGCTTAGTGAGAGACGGAGTCCACCTTAGTGACTTCTCAGCCGTCCCGCGCACACACGTGACTCCGCAGAAAGCAGCTGTGGGCGGGTCCTTCACAGCGCATGCGCAACTGTGCCTCCTGCAAACGAAGGGGTTCACAAAAAACGAGGCAATGCAGAATTCTAGCTGGCGGCATCACCCAGGGTCCGTGTTAATAACTGCTCAGACCCATCACGGTTCATCTGAATGTTCTGTTACCTAAACACTAAAATGGAAAGCTAGGGGCCCGGGATTTAGCTCAGTGGCTCAAGTGCTTGCCTGGTAAGCATGAGGTCGTGAGTTCGATCCCCAGTACTACTACTACTACTACTACTAATAATAATAATAATAATAATAATAAAATGGAAAGCTAACTTCCAACAAAACCTACCTAGGATCATAACAGGAAAGGGGAGAGGGAAGAAACACACACACACAGCAGAGCAAGCAAGGAAGAATTCAGGAGGACTGTTTCTCAATTTTTAAATTCAGACGTAATGTGTACACGCGTTATGAGGTACATCATGATAATTCAGTACATCTATACAAGGTACAGTGATCAAGTCAAGACCATAAGCCCCCGCGTCTCTTCAAACCTTAGTCATCTTTATGTTGGGAGTTTTGCGCCCCGCTAGCCACTCGGAGGTACATCATAGAGCACACTAACCTTTTGTTACCCTACTGAGCCAAAGAAGCACCAGGAACTTTGCAGCCCAGCAGTGTCCCGACGCCCTTATTGAATTTCCGTCGGCCCTCTGCGCCGGCATCTCTGTCTACAACTGGTCACGCGGCTGCAGCCACATTATTAATTCCTCCTTCCACTCCTCATTCTCCACATCTTTTGCTCTAAACTGCTTAGGGCTCTTTAGCGGAAGTGGTGACCTGAATCTTCATTCCTCAGTTCGCTGAATGCTTAGCAGCCCTGGCATTTTTGATGGCTGTGGGTTTTCCATTCATCTTTAGGACTAGACGTGCAGGTGCCACAGGGCTCCACTGTGTAGCAAAACCTTGTTTCTCCTTCTAACCAAGACCACCCTCCCTTTTCTCCTCTTCTTGGTTCAGAAGCCTGAAGACCCCATGGGCTGGTAGCATCCCCAACTTCCCATTTGTGGAGCTGAGGTTGTGACCCCTGGGGGAAGCATTCCTGTCTTGGAACATGACCTCCAAGCCAACAGAGATCAGAGCCACGGCGACGGGAAGCAGATAGTCTGTACATGAGCTGGTACGCGCCATAGGCAAGGAGCCACCCTTACTGCTATTGCCTGTTACCTGGACTGTCATATTCCAGTGACAGGAGAGAAATCACTATGTATTGGTTTATGACACCAATCACAAACTGCATCCTGTGCAGTGGGAATCCATCCTGTGCAGGTCTTTCTGCCTGGAATCCTGGAAGGTGTTCTCCATAGAAGTCATGTATCTTAGCAGGGATCTGGGATGCTCAGGTGGGGTCTGGAGACAAAAATAGGGAAGTGAGACCTGAGGCTATGAGACGGAAAGGACTGTAGGGAGAAAGAGGGTGGCCCAGACTTTTTGATGTCCTTGACTTTGAGTGAAGGGGAAGGAGGGAGAAGAAATGTCGCTTGGGGAGTTTTACTAGAAGTAGGCCAGAGGACTGTGCACTGCTCCAAAATCAAAGCTCAAGGAGGAAGTGTCAGCACCTCCGGGTGCCACAGACAGGCTAGCGGACAAGGTCAGCCCTACTGTGGCTCTGACTCTAGACTCACCTCGCTAGGGCATTTCTTCTCCTGTGAACACCTGCTCCTCAATGGCAAGGCTGGCTGCAGGAGGAGGCTCAAAGCACAAAGGCACTGTGTACCTTGGGTTCCGTTTCTCTCTGCTCTTCTCAGAAACCAGCAGTTGGATCTCTCTTTTCTCCACTCATGGGACAAAATCGAATGTGTTCTTGGGTACTTCCTGTTCTCTAAGGCTTTTTCCAGCCCTGACTGGGGGTGGATGAATGGAGGGATTGTAGGAGTTCACAGTGTGAACTCTGATGAAAACAGTTACTCCAGCAGTGGGCGCCAATCCTAAGAGAGGCAGGGGCCTCTGGCCTCGGAATGGCCCTTGCTCAGGGCAGTAGTCCTTGGACTAGTAGGATTTTCCACCTGCGGGGTGGGGGGGGGGGGGGGGGGTGCGCGCTCTCCATGGTCCTGAACCACGGCTCTGCTTCTCTGCTGCACTGGGGGCAGTGGGGACTCCTCTCTCACCCTTCCCAGGCATTAGAAAATCAAATGAGCAAGGGAGTGCAAAACAAAGCGGAGAGGGAAAGGAAGGATGAGTCCTTTGGAGAATCTGCTGCTGAGACATTTCCAGCGAGAAGAAAGTGGGACTTCCCTTTGGGTCACCATTTCAAAGTTTTACAGTTGCCAAGGCCTCTGAGAGTTGGGACGCACGTGACCCCACCACACCATTTCCATCTGGGAAGTTTGTGGAAGGAGCCTGAGCAGGACTGGGAATCCCTGCGCTGCACGGTCCGCACTGAGTTCCCCTGGCCGGTATATATGGTACAGGGCCAAGGATGCTATTGGAACTGATAAGATGTTGAGTGTAGGTTTTGTTTTCACCTTTTTGTAAGGGGGGGCCAAAGGGTTAACCCATGCAATCCAGCTACATTTCAGACATTTTCTATTAGGCTTTTTAATTTAACTCCCATGGGAGATTAATCATAAATTTTCCAATCAAGAATCAGGCTCCTAGACAAGAGTCTCCCTAGGAGGACTCCCTGGCTCCTGTGTGGCAATTCTGAGGCTCCAGTCAAGGCCTTTGCTGATCCCAAAGGCCATGGTTTTTCTCATCATCTCACCGCATCACTGGGCACTTGCTTCTGTGCAGCGAGAGAGGCACAAATCCCACAAGGGGAAAGTGGATCTAGAGTCCAGACACCTTGGTTAGTGTCTGGAGGTCACCCCAAAGGGTTGGAAAGTGGATTTTGTGTCAGTAACAATTGCTGGTCAGGATGTGGAACCAGAAGCTTAGATCTAAGGCTGGGAAGGTGGAAGAGGGTGGGGTCCCCAGCAGGACCACTGTCCTTCTCTGTCACAAGGCCTCATTCCCAGTCAAGGTCCTGGCAGCAAAAGTAATGAATGACTTCCAGCAACAGGAGGAATCATGAGGGAAGCCAATAAAGATACACCCGATCTGGCAGGAAAGAGCTCAGGTGCTGCACCGGGAGCTACAGGCAGGTGTCTCCTTCGGCTCCTGGGTGACTCAGCTTGGCAGCCACCCAGACTTCGATTGGGACCCAAAGGTGCAGCCAGCTCCGAGGTCAGGTCAGGCCAGCTGTCTCCTTATGACAACAGAGCATGGAGCTTTTCCTGACTCTCCCTGGTCTGCCTGGGTGTCACTCTTCAACCCATATGAACTGTCCTTGTGGGGTACATTTAGTGGATGTCTTCCAAAGAATTTGTAAGCAGGCTTTCATGTGTGTAGTGAGCTAGGGTCCCTTCTCTCCCATTCTCCTTCTGGTTCCATGCTGATTGGACCAGAAGTGGATCCTCGATGCAAGCTATACCATGTCACGGGCATTTGGGACACTCATAAATTAACAATTTGTAGGGTTTTTTTTTTTTAAAAGAGTTCCATCAACAATTTCTTTGGTCTTTTTTTGAGACAGAATTTCATTATGCAGTTCAAACTGGCCTTGAATTCACTTTGTATCCTAGGCTGGCTTCAAACTCACAGTGATCCTCCTGCCTCAGCCTGCTGGGTGTTGGGATTACAGGCATGAGCCACCACACCTGGCTCATTGATAATTTTAAGTTAAAGGATGAAACATTTTAAACACTGATAGTTGTTTCATATCAGTTAGAAAACTTACTCCTTTTTTCCCTCCCTTTTTTTCTTTCTTTCTTTCCTTCCTTTCTTCCTTCCTTCTTATGACAGGGGTGGAGCAATTAGTAGGTTCCACCCTCAGATAGGATGTGATTGGTTCCAAATGGACACATGACCTAAGACAGCCCAATCAGTGTGAAGCTCAGGGATTTTCCTAGGAATTCTGGGACTCAGCTCCTCTCCTCTGGTCTGGATAGTGGGAAGGGCTGTACTGTGCTGTTTGATGCTGCTGTTAGCATTTTTCTACCACAAGAGAAGCTGGTTTGAAAAGCAGCCAGCACAAGGAGGAAGACAGAGCCAAGGCACCTGCAAGGAGCCAGAGCCAGAGCGCTGACATCATGAATGCCCTAATTAGTTCCATTTACTGTGTAATCCATTTGGAACTGGGTTCCTATCATCGCTGACTGAGCATACACTGACCTGCATGCTACCTGGTTTTTTTCTCACGGCATGCAGAGATGTGCATTAAGCCAGCGTTAGACATCGCTCTTCTTATTATTATTTCCTTTAACCCTAAATCAAGGTTCCAGTGCATTTTGCTGACCCTTTTACCTCTTTTCTGTGCATCCAGCCACATGGGGAACAACATCCTTTATGCACACAGCAAAGCCCTGCTTCATGAAGTCACAGCAGTTTCGACTCTGGCTCAGATCCAAGGCACCATCTCTAGCCCATGACTCACACAGTAAATAATCTATAACTGAAAAGCCTCTTATCGCTCTTTGGCAGAAAAAACAAGACAGCAGGGCAGGCAGCATTTTCCTTCTTGTTTGAACGTCACATGCGCCAGGGCTGCTTTCTGCTCGGCACATGAGCAGTTTTGCCTTGCTCAAAAGCAAAGCCTTCGCGTGAGTGTGTGCGCACTGGTAATTGCTTTTCTGCTTTGTGTGCTCTTGATAATGCACGGTGTCCAGCAGCGTGATCTGATAAGGACGCTTTGTCCGTATCTCCTTGGCTCCCTTTCCAAGCACAGTCTTTATCATCATCTCTGCAGCTCCTTCACCAGCATCTTGGCAATGATCTGACAGACGTTTACTCGCATTTGCTAAGAGGAAAACAAGTTATGTCGCTTTCGGCACCTCTGCCCTTTTCCTTACAAGCGTAATCAATCTTATATTAGAAAGCCTTATTTTGTGCATGTGCTGAGAAAACCAGATTGGCTGCTTCTTTGAAGATAATAGAAAATGTTTTTATGGCTTTATCAAGGTTTTTTTTTAAATCAAGGTTTTAATTTTAACAGCAACATATTGACCAGGGGCAAATGGATTGCTGGTCCAATAAATTAAAATTTTAACATTGCTTGTTGAGCTTACAGTTTTTATGGCTGCATGTGTAAAATCATTACCCAAGGATTTGTTTGTCTTAGAATACACAGGTTCATATTTCTTGGTTACACTGGAGGACTATTTATTCTTTAAGTTTACAGTGCTCTCCTGAAGATTTATGTGACCATTTCATCTTTACATTTAGTAGAACCTCTTTGGAGCCATTGATTCATTTTTGTGAATTAGAGCCATGATACAATGTAACAATAGCCACAAAAAGCCCAGGTGTGGTGGCGCATGCTTGTAATCTCTGCACCTGGGAGGCAGAAGCAGGAGGATTGCTGTGAGTTCAAGGGCAGCCTAAGCTATGTAGTGAGTTTGTGGCCAGCCTGAACTACATAGCAAGACCTTGTCTCAAAAAGAAAGAAAAATTAATAATAATAGTCACAAAATTTCAGATAGAAAATATAAACAATAGCTTGGGTGCAAGAAACACTATGTCCATCTGATTCTTGTTTGTTTCTCTTCTAACTGGCAGCTCTTATGATTTGATTTTATTCTTGGTGTTCTGAGACTTCGTGGTGGTATTTTGGAGAGCTTCGAAGTGTGGGGAGCAGGAGGGGAAGAAGCAGATGTAAAAGCAAGCAAGTCTTTGAAAAACGTAACCGGATTCCAGACCATGAATACTCTGTCTAGAGTCTCTTGCCCTCAACTCTCTAGAAGCTTTCTGCTTTTTGGATGGCCAGGAGGTGGCTGGTAGAGAGGGCACACACCAGGCAGCTATGACCTCTGGCCTTATGCCTACATCTGTGCTAAGTTGGAAGCCAGATGCCAACTCCTGTGTCTCTTTAAGTGGAGTTGGGATAGAAATATAACCTAGCCATAAATATGGCTTCTTTCCAGTAACTGCTTCTCTTTTACTGGAGCTTGTTTAATAGCTCAAACCTTCACAAAGAAGTTGACCGAGCTTGTTGGCGGAAGGATGTGCTGGCGCTCAGGGTTGTTTGACATCATTCAGGCTCACCCCCTTTGGGCACATACATGATGGAACCTCATCTTCCTACATCCTTGCAGAGAGGTGTGAACATGTGACTCGCTATAGTCAATGAGATGTGAGCAAAGTGACGTCACTTCCTGGCAGAAGCTTTAAGAGCAGAAGATGCTGTACCCCTGCACGATGCTGAGCAATGCCACTGTTCCAGGCGGAGGCTCCGAGTGGAGTCACATCCCCTAGTGAGGCTAAGGGACAGACCTTCCCTCCTCACCACCCAGGGATGTTAAACATAAGAGAAAAAAAAATTGCACCTCCGAGATCTTGGCGGTTCTTTGTTTTTGCAGTGTAACTTATTCCCTTCTGACCCAAACAGCTGGCTATGCAAATCAGAAAGGAACCCTGCCTATCTGCTAGATTCCCTTCCTGAAAACCTGTACCCATGGGCACCCAGCAGCATCCCATCCTCCTCTCCTGCTCTTCATCTACCCAAAGTCCTCTTTCCCAGGCATTTATGTACTGAATCCCCAAGCTTTTATTCCTCTCAGTGCCAGACCCTTGTTTTCTCTTTACTAATAACCCATCCAAACTTAGGAATAGTCTTCGTATGTTGTAGATTTCCAAGAAGCAAAAATACTCCCAACTGCATTCTTTCAAAGCTAAAGCTGGCCTTGGGTCTAAGGTCTGCAGCAGTAATTAGAATGCAAAGATTGATTTACTGTTCAGAGGGTTCCAGTGTCACCCTATCTGGTGTTGGGGGTTGCAGGGGTAAGTGGGGACTCGGGCTGGTGGAAGGGAACCTGGGAAGGCAGCAACTCCATCTCATCCTGAGCACCCCCCGCAGGCAGCAGCAGCTGCAGCAGCAGGTGTAACAAAAACCTAAGTCAGTGCTGAGTTTGGTGGGAACAGACAGGGGGATCAACCGTGGGGCGCCAGGCCTGCAACTGCCCGGCTGGGGCGGGTGGGGCTGCAGCAGCCGTTCTCACCCCCCAGCTGTGAGAGGGACACTTGGGGAGCAGCTGGAGACAGGGCAGGAGAGGGACACTCCTGGGCAGGGTGGAGCAGGGCCAAGCTGGAAAGGGGGAGTGTGTACATTCACATGTCCTGTCCACAGCCCAGCCGTCCTAGGGCACTGGAATAGGTTGTCAGGAGATCAAAGAAATTACCCAGACATCTGTGCAAGAGAAGGGTTACTGAGTCTTACTAGCAGGGCAGAGTCCTTGAGAAGCACATGAAGGTCCAACTACTGGGAAGGTCCAGTGGCAACAGGCTGGACAAGTAGCACCTCTGTCCCTGATGGCGCTTTTCTAAAAAGTCCAGTGGTGCTAGTTTATCCTCTGTTCTGCCGCAGGTCACTGCAGGGAGGGGGACTTGATACACGAAACGACGTAACCAATGGCATCGTCATCTTTCCTGTTCCACGCACGGCCAGCATTCCAAGGACAGCTGACTTGGCACAAGAGAGGAAGGCAAGCAGGTTCTCTGCAGCAAGAGTTTTCCGAGGATAAACTAATACCGCGGATCCACTCTGTCTGGTCCAAGGCGCATTTCCAGTGTCCCCTTGACTTGGCAAGAGTCTTGGGAACACAAAAGGGCGCCTCAGAGACACAGCACAGAGCGCTCTGCTTTTGTTCCGGGAAGACACATCATGTTTCTACAGTCCTTGAACTATTGGGGAATATTCTGTGACCACAGAGGAAGAGACCATGATTCCCGGAAAAGACCAGGATTCCCCATGAAAGGCGCCAAGTTCTCCGGCGTCACACCTGTGCTGCAGTGTCAGGAAAACACCGGCTGGGTTGTTTCCCCAGCGATGCAAGGCCACGACTACCTGCGTGGCCAGGCAGCCCTGTGGCCACCGTCCAAGTGTGCTTGTTCACTGCATTTGCTATTCTGGGTTTGCAAACACTTCTCAGTTTTTCCAGATTTTTTAAATTTTTTTTTTTTTTGTACTGGGAATCAAATTCATGACCTTGCACTTGCCAGGCAGGTGCTTAGACCACCGAGCTGAATCCCTGGCCTAAGCC
>PVJX010013970.1:21470-45626 GCA_004027295.1 Dolichotis patagonum
CCCAAGCCTATGGTTTACATCAAAGCATGGCCGGGCGTGTCGGTGCACACCTGGAATCTCAGCACTCGGGGAGCTGAGCAGGATCCCCGTGAACTCCAGGCCAGCCTGAACTACATAGCAAGACCCTGTCTCAAAAAAAAAAAAAAAAAAAGCAAAGCAAAACAAAACAAAACAAAAAAGATGTAGAGCCCCTTCTTCCTGCAGTTTACTTTGTGGGTCTGGCCATCATGAGTGAAATGCACACACCCTTATGGTATCATAGAATCTGCACTTCTAAAAGCCTGCGTTCTGCATATTCATCCCTCTCCCAATCCCTGGCAGCCAGGGTCTCCACAGCTTACTGATTTACTGACCCTCTTTATGTATTTAGGCAGGAAGCCCTTTGTCAGATACATGGGGTACAGACCCAGTCCCAGGCTGGGACACTCTTTCCCCTTTGCCTTTGCATTAGGGGCTGAGAATGTTAGCGTTGGGAACACATCTCAGCCTGCCATGTGTTATCTACAGATTGAATTTTCTTTTCTCACCAGTTCAGGCTGGTCTTGAACTCTCCTCGATCCTCCTGCCTCAGCCTCTTAACTGCTGGGATTACAGGTGTGTACCACCATGCCCAGCTTTATAGATTAAATTTAACTCCCAGACCCCAATATTTATGGTTTATATCTTGTCCTTATAGGTGTGTGTGTCCCAGGAGGCTTGGTCCTGCCGCCCTTCAGGTCCCCTACTTCAAGCTTGCTTCAAAAGCATCGTGGCATGGAGTTTTGGGGTTTTGTCTTTGATTCCCCCCTTAATCTTCACAAACATGGGCTGTGACTATGACTCTTGAGGACAGAAAAAGAGACTAAAGCATGTGGGAACTTTGATGCACCCGGCATATTTGTGTCTCTCTAGGGAAGGCCTGGGGGTCAGATAGACCTGAGCTGGGGCCTGGCCCCTCCTCTTGCTGGCTGTGTGTTTGCACAAGTGACCTCACCTTTCTGAGCCTCGTCAACTTGCCTATAGCACAGGGACAGTGACATCACCATTCCTGCCCTTCCTGCTGTGTAAGTTGAGGGGTGCCTGCATGTGAAGGGCCCGTTCTCACCGAGTGATCCGTGTTTTATGCAAGAAAGGGGAGAGAGAACCCCCGCAGCCCCGGCCTCTGTACTTCAGCAGCCTACAGGTCAGAATACGGTCTATCACGCAGCACTCAGAAAGGTGGGAGCCCCGCGTTTCTCTCCTGACAACTCCTGCAGGGAAATGTGTGGACCCCAAAAAACTAAAAAGGTTATTAGCAGAATAACAGTAGAGACGATGAGCAGTTACTGTTCTAGGGGGGAAAAAACAACTTTCAGCCAGGCATGGTGGCTCACACCTGTAATCTCAGCACTCAGGAGGCTGAGGCAGGAGGATTATTGTGAGTTCGAGGCCAGCCTGGGCTACAAAGTGAGCTTGAGGCCAGCCTGAACTGCACAGCGAGACCCTGTCTCAAAAAGACAGAAAACAGAACAAAACAAAACCTTTCTGGGTATTTTATGCCAGGCGCCCATAGTCTTGCACAACTTAGGGGGCGCTGTTCATGCCACAGAGTTGAGCTCCAGGAGGGGCACTGATGGGGGTATACATTTTTTACCAAGCTGCTCAGCCCGAGCCCAACACCGGGCCACCAAAACACTGCCATGGTGGCTCCTCAGGGGTGAGGTGGGACAGACCTTAGGTCTTGGTTTCCAGGCCTGGAATTCTCCTGTGGCTCAGGTTCTGGGAGCAGCCTCTGTGGGCTGTGGGGACGCTGATCACTGGGGTTACACTAAAATCTGCCAGCTCTGGGGGAGGGTTGGGGGATAGGGGAAGCCTTGCTTCTAGAATTTCCATTGACTCCGAAGCCATAGCCTAAATTAGACTCTTTTTCAGTCCTGGAGACTGAACCAGAACCTTCTCATTGAGCTATGCCCCTGGGCCTTTGCGTTTTTTATTTTGATACAAGGTTTTGTAAAGTTGCCAAGGCTGGGCTCAAGCTTGTGACCCTCCTGCTTCAGCCTTCCAGAGTGCTGTGATTACAGACCTGCAGTACCACATCTGGCTGCTAGGCTGCAACTTTTTAGAGTTTCTTAGGCACAGGCTTTATTAGGGGGCAGAGGGGTTCTTGAGGGTGCTTTCCTACCCTACCCTTCTCAAAACCAGGTTGTCCCCTTGGTTGAAAGGCAGGGAGGGGCTGACTGTCTTGGGAGGCCTCAGTGCAGTGGGTGTTACGGGCTTCACCCTGCTCTGCTAATTTTGTACTCCCTGCTCCCCCTGGGCAGGGGCCATGACAACTGCTGTCACCCTCTCCTTGCTAGAGCAGGCCCGAGTGTTTATACAGCGCCCCCAGACTTCTGCTGGAGGGGACTCCGGTTGTTTCCAAGATGGAGGAGACAAAGGGCACTGCAGAGAGAGGGGATTGGCTCACTGCGACCTGCTCAGTCCTGTAAGCAGGCCCCCAAAGAGGGCAGAACCCTTTCAGAGGGGCTGGGTCACTGTGGCTGTTGGGAAACCCAACTTCAAGCAGCTCCGGCCCATGGGGTTGATGTCACATCTGCTACCCCATGGCTGTGTGGTTGCTCTCACCAAGGGGACCGTTGGGGCTGGTACTGTGAAACCTCCACTGGCAAATCACGTTTCCACGCATGAATTCCTTCCTAGTGCTCCTCGGAAAAATTCACATCTTTTTCTGAGATTTGAGTCCGGGGGGGGGGGGTCAGGAAAACAGGAGAGGTATATTATCTTATGAAAATGAAGTCTGGAGCGTATAGGAATACAAAGTAATTTATGATTTCTAGATTTCTGGAAAATTCCTAGGAAATCAGATGGCTCCTTCCCAAATCTTGAAGATGACTGTGGATTGGAAATCTGGAAACATTTCAGGATCCGTGGTGCTCCTGCCTGGGCCGGGGCTGATGCCCCAAACTGTGCCTCTCTGGGAAGGCAGAGACACAGTGCGAGGGAGGGGACACCCCCCCCACACACACACACACACTGTCCTTGTCCTGTGCTCCTCTTCCTAACAGCCACAGGTGGCAGCAAAGAGCGGGTTGGGAAGGAAGTTCAGTGTGAAGGTGCCAGGAACTGAAAATCACAACAGCTGGGTGTAGTGGCTCACGCCTACAATCCCAGCATTTGGGAGGCTGAGGCAGGAGGGTTGCTGGGAGTTCAAGGCCAGCTTGGGCTACAAAGTGAGCTCAAGGCCAGCCTGAACTGCATAGTGAAACCCTGTCTCAAAAAGACCACCACCACCACCACAATAATAATATTAATAATTGCAGCAGAATCTGTTTCATTGAACAGAGTGAGTTTGCGCCATGGCCTCCTCCCTCGGCCCGGGGGAACAAGTGTCCCGACTCAGTCCCCAGAGCACTGGGACAGCACTCAGGAACAGAACAGCGGGGCCACCTAGCCAGCCAGAGATGCGCCCACCTGGCTCGTTTGTCCCCTCCACACATGACGTCCTCAGGATCAGGCCCTCCCCGGCTGTTGGGTCCTCCTCTGTCCCCACGGTCTGCTTGTCCTCTGGTCACTCCCCAGCTCCTCTCCCCTCACCTGCCCCCTACAGGTGTGTCACCAGCCCACAGCAGGACTGTCCCCTCCGGGGAGGCTGCCCCTGCCGCAGGAGTAACCTTCCCCGTCACCTCCGGCCAGGCTGAGTCTCGCTGAGTTCTGCTTCCTAACACGATCTCCAGGCACACACACCACAGTGAGGACAAGGACACAGCGATGGGGCACTAAGATGCTGCTGCCAGGGCTGGGGATTTAGCTCAGTGGCTTAAGTGCCTGCCAGGCAAGCACAAGGTCATGAGTTCGATCCCCGGTACCAAAAAAATAAGAATATAAGATGCTGCTGCCACAGGCAGGGCACACGAGACCTAAGTCAGTCGCCTGTCCTTGGTAACCTGACCGGGCTGCGACCCGGGGAAGGCGGTTGGATGAGATTGACTTCTCCACCTTTGGAGCAGTTCCCTAAGCTCAGCTTCCCCCTCAGGTCCGGGGTTCTGTGTCCTTCTCTTTCCAGGGGCAGCTGTCACACCCTGCTTCCAAGCCCACCGGGCGGGGGACCTGGAACTCACCTTTCCGTCCTAACAGTCCGTTTCAGGTCAGGGTTGTGATGCTGTCCACACGATTCTCCTACAGACTTGGTGAGTGTTCACCCTCCAGCTGCTTAGCCCGTTCCTCAGTCCCACAGGAGACGCCTTCCGAGGCAAACCGTTTTCTACCATGAATGGGTACAAGATCTCCAGGCTCTTAGAAATCTTTTTTGTTTTTGTTTTTGTTTTAAATTTTTCCCTTCCAGAAAAGATCTACTAGATACAGCCCTAAACCTTTCAGAAATCTTTACCGAACACAAACAAAAACATCTAGTCACACCCTTTAATCTATGAGCCAACATCACATTGGACTGGGGACACTTTGCATTTGATCTGTCTTAATGAGAGACAGATAGACAGACAGACAGACAGACACACACACACACACACACACACAGAGAAAACCCCCTTCATCTCACTGTCATTATAGAGTATTGTTATAATTGTTCTATTTTACAGTGGTTACTGTTATCTCTTACTATGCCTCATTTATAAATTAAATTTTATCATAAACATCGATGTATAGGAAAAGGCAGCGCTGGAATCTTGGATCATACCCCGAGTGGATAAAGAGGGAATGATTCTATTTCCTTTCAATTATTTTTGAAACTGGGATCTTTCCTTTTCTAGGACTCTTCCTAGATTAGTTTCTTCTTTCTATACTGCCTCATGTACAACTTTAACCCCATTTAGGCTGGGCGTGTACCTCAGCAATAGAGCCCTTGTCCAACGTGGCCTGGTTCGATCACCAGCAGCATGTGTGCACACACGTACATGCACCCACACACACAAGCACCCACACACACGCACCCACACACGTGTGCACACGCACCCACACACGTGTGCACACACACCGTTTGGCATGTTCCATATTTGGCTAGGAAATCTTTATGAAAGCCACAAGCTTAATAAAGGTACATCGCTTATCTTCCATGTTACTACAAGTAGTTTTCCTGCTGCTATAAAACATGGGCTGCCCTCTTTGCAGCTTTGCCCGTCTCTTGCCCTCCTGCCCTGCCTGGCCAGCCTCCGCTGAAAGCCCGCATCCTGCCCAGCTCTCTCACCTCCACTGCTACCTGGCCCGAAAGGCATCGGAATCTGACACTTGCCCGAGTCCCGGCTGTTCTCCCTGGGGACAGGGACAGACAGCAGGAGGAGGATGGGCGAGGGGGGCAGGAGGCACAGGTTGGGGCTCAGTAGAGGGGTACAGTGCCTTGAGGCTGAAGCAGCACACACGGGGGAGGTGGCAGGTCCCCATGCAGTCTTGCTGGACCCTGACTGGCAGCGGAAAGGGGTCTGGGTTGGATGCAAAGACCCAGGCGCCAGGACAGGCAGACCTGTCACCTCAGGCCTCCGAAGCTGTCACCTGTTGCTTGTGTGGGCCTTGCAGTTACCCTTCTCGGAGATCCAGCTGGCAGGGCTCAGAATCCCAGCTCAGCACTTCTAGTGTCCCGAGTCAGGGAATAGAGGGACCCGCCTCATCCCCTGAGGCCCGGGGAGACAGAACTCTGAGGAGACCCTCTGCAATCCGTAAAGAGAAGTAGGATGGGTGGAGGGGAAACGCAAGGCTCCTTCCTGCCCATTGCAAAACCTGAGACGGTGAGCACCCGTCTCCCGCTAGGGGGCGCTGCCTCCCCCTTGGTCACGGCCTGGCTGCCTCCTCTGTCTGGCTGTCCTCTTTTCAGGCTGTGTGTCTCACTCTGCTCCAGCGTCGCTCCCACTACCATGGCCCCAGTCTGCTTCCCTGTGTGGACCCCACAGCCCCAGCGCTGCACTCTGCAGCCACCCTTGTCTCCTGGGTCTCTCTTCCTCTCTAAATCCTGCTGTGTCTGTTTTGGGATGAGTCTCAGGCCATAGCGTGGGGCCCCGGACTGTGCACAGCTGACCCGAGGTGTCCCTAGGGCATTTAGGGACTCAAACTGTGGCCGAAATCAGCGAACCTAAGCAACATCTGCTGAGCAGTGACCACCTACCGGGCCTTGCCTCTGTGCCGAGCCAGGTAGCCCTTGAGGTCTGCCCTGCTCAGGGAGCAGCCACGGCTGTCACCTCTGCTGCCTGGAGAGGGGACAGAGACTACTGGAGTGAGAGGTCACCAGGCAGAGCTGGGAGCTGAGCCTCAGGCAGGCATCCGCTGGGAAATCACACTGTCCACTGCTGGAAACGAGCCTTGAAATCAGCTGCTAAGATTCTTTCTTCTTTAAGCACAAAGATTTACCCAATTTTACAAACCATGTCCTTAATGTAGATTCAGTGTTGAAAAATTGCTCCCTCCAGGGGAAGTGACAGTGTCACCAGAGAGGTTTCTCAATATCTGAAATCTAAATTGTTCCCGATTAAAATGACAAGTAAGGTTTTTTTTTAAAAGGATTCAGTAGACACTCAACATAAAAATATTTTCTAAAATTTTTAAGATTAAAATACGACAACACAGGAACCCCAAAGTGCCCAACCTGCGTTGGTGGTATAGTGGTTAGCATAGCTGCCTTCCAAAGTGCCCAACCTTCAATTTAAGGAATTTAAGCCCCTCAACACCGACACCTTCACACCGAAAGTCAGCCAGTGAACATTCTTGTGCTTCTTTGACCTCATTTTGTGTTTTTTTTTTTTTCTGTCCAGTTTTTCACAGCAAAGATGATAGAGGGTAGAGTTAAAGGCATGGGCTGTAGGTGCAGAATTCCTGGGTTCAACTCCCAGCTCTTCTCTTCCTATCTGTGAGGTCTCTCGTGTGGTGTGATTGAGTAGTATGGGGGGGCGCTATGGATTTAGCTTAGTGATGTAAGTGTCTGGCTGGCAAACATGAGTTTAATCCCTGGTACCTAAAAGAAAACTATGGTGAATGCTTAAATTGTTTAAACAAAGTTATTACAGTAAAGGACACATTGGCATGAATTCCGCCCCCAAGGTACCCATCCCCCACTTCAAACACACTTATCCCATCATTCTGACCACTTTCTGAAGCAGTTCTGCAAGTCCTCTTTCGTGGGTGTCTTTAATTGCGATGTCACATCTGCCTTGATTTCCTGAATCAATTGAAAACGTTTACCTGTCATGGTCATTTTGACTTTGAGGAAGATCCAGAGGTCACATGGTGCCAGATTTGGCAAATAAGGCGGATGAGGACACGCAGCAATGCTGGTACAAGTCCACCTTTCCACAGGGTGGTGGTTAGCGGCAGCGTTCACTGTATTTTTTTAAAATCCCATTTCATAATGACACTCATGAAAGAAGACTTTCAGAACTGCTTCAGAAAATGACAAGAACCATGGGATAAGTGTGTCTGAAGCAGGGAGCGTGTTCTGAGGGGGATGAATGGCGATGTGTCTTTTACTGTAATAAGGTTTTAAAAGTTTAAACGTTTGCTGTATATTTTGATCACTCCTTGTACAAGTGACTAACCCTCTCCAGTGCCTTAGCACTGAGCCAGCTGGGGCTGATGTAGGGTTAAACGGATGTCCACAGGCAGAGCCCTGGACAGCAGGTCATAAGCCACCTTACACGTGTGATCATACAGGGCCCACAACTCGGAGTCCTGTGTTTCCCCTCAAATTTGTCCAAGTCTTATAAATCCCATCGGTACACCTCAAAAGGGGGCACAGCAGTCAGCATGGGAATCCCCTGCCAACCGATCCCCCCTGCATCTGAAGTGTCCCTGGTGAAGACAGAGCAGTCAGGGGGAGACAGAGCCAACCCAGGGTCTTGGAGATCGGTCCAAACTGTGCCCCATCGGCCATCTGGATGGAGTCCTTCCTAGTCACTGTGTTAGCTCCCTGTCATGGGCCTCCACCTTCATCCCAGGCTCCCTGGACTCACCAGGCACAGGGCCCCCTGTTGGCCCTTCTCAAGGAGGAGACGCACAGGCTCAGTCCTTCAGAGGTATGGATGGATGAGCAGGGGTGGGGCCCCATGGCGCTCGAGCTTGGCTCTAAGGCAGGGCAGCATGGCAGAGGGCCGTGACAAAAGGCAGGGCAGAGAAGAAATAGCTCATAGCATGGCAGCAGGAAGCAGGGAGCAATCAAAGGAGGAGGGTGGGAGGTCAACCCCTCCAGCCCACATCCCCAGTGACTCACCTGTTTCCACCAGGCTGCACCTCCCAAATCACATTTGGACCATGGGGGTGTGATACTCATTAGTACCATGCTCCCACAATCCAATCACTTCCCCAAATCCCCACTTATGAGCACATGAGGTTTTAGGGGGACATCTTGGTAGAAACCATAACAGAGAGGGTAATGTATACAACATGGATACACTGGACAAAGGGATGATTGGTGAGAGATTTCATCACATTTCTTAAAACTTATGAATTGTTTATTTTTATTTCTGGGCATTTCTATTAATATTTGGTTGGCCACAGTTGCCTTGGAAAATGAAGCTGCAGGTAAGTGAAGCTGCCTGCTTCCAGTGACTGGCATCTAGGATACAAATACAGAAAAATCCCAACAACTGTGGAACCCTCTGCTCCATCTTCTTCCTTCTCCCTGTCTTCCTGGGAGAGTCACTCTCTGGATTTCTAACACAAGTGAAGCTGCAGATAAGGGAGGACTGAGGCATATAAGTCACCAGAACAGTGAAATTCATTGGGACTCCATTCTCGGGTATGTTTTAAATAGGACATTATGTAGATGAACCAAACTATAGGTTTTTAGAAAAATGCTCAGGCAATTTATAATCAATGCAGCCAGGAATAAAATTTGTCACCTCATCCTATTTGCCTCCAGCCAGCCTTCTGCAGCAGTGTCCCCTTATACAATTATGCCTGGCCAGACCTGTCCCATGAATTAAATATGTACAGATGTGGGTGCAAGTGATTCCATGGTGATATTTCATGCAACTGGCTTCTTACTACGCATTATGATCTGAAATGTGTTATTTTTTAAAATGTAATTGAAATATAATGTAAATACAGATAGATGTGTAAAGTTCCCTGCACACACACACACATACACACACACCAGTTTTTTGGGGGAGCAAGGTCTTATTCTAGTTTAGACTGACCTTGAACTCCCTATGTAATCCAGGCTGGCCTTAAACTCACATGAACCTCCTGCCTCAGCCTCCTATGTGCTGGGATAACAGGTGTGTACACCACTATGCCCAGCTAAATGTATGAATTCTCCCACAATGCATATCTCAAGTGACTGGCATCTGGGACACAAATACAGAAAAATCCGAGCCTCAATGGGCCCCTCCCCATCTTCCAGGGACAGTCACTCTCCTGATTGTTTTTTCTTTGTTTTGGTACTGGAAATTGAACTCACGACTTCACGCTTGCCAGGCAGGTGCTTATACCGCTGAGCTACATCCCTGGCCCCCTCCAGATTTCTAACACAAGTTTCACTTTTTCCTGTACTTTCCATAATAGGAGCACACAGCACAGAGAGTCTAGGGCCTGGTTTCTGACATTCATCCTGCTGGCGAGGTTCAGCTACTGTATTTCTTACAGCTATGTGTCACCAGTCCTGGCTGTGTAATATCCCACCAGGGAACTCAGACTTTCTCATCAGTTCTGTTGGTGAGCCCTGGGCTCTGGGCATGGAGACCCCGGTAGGGTCAAGGTGAATGTGAAGAGAATGGGAATGGGGGGCACTGAAAGTGGCTTCACCAAAAGTGTGTTCTTTCTCCAAGCCACATCCATGTGCACCTCCTTCCAATCTCTGATGCGGGAAGGGTTATTGCACTGTACTGGACAGGCTGTGTGGATTGTATGAGTTCTAATTTGTATTTCCCTGGTTACTACGGGGATAGTAAAGTGATAGTTGTTTTTGCTTCATTAAGTTTTTGTTTCTGCAGTACTAGGGATGGAACCCACTGCATGCTAGGAGGGCACTATCACTGAGGCACATCTCCAGCCCAGTAGCTTTGTTTTCCCCATTGTTAAGGCAAATCCTCCCAGCTCTTACTGTCTCTTCCTCAGAACTTTAGCAGCACTAGCCTACAGTAGGCTTTTCTGCAAAATCATGAGATTCCTTAGCTGCCACACACCAGCACAGCTCTAGATGTTCCTGGGGAGAAGGACAGCGAGAGGACAGGAAATACAGAAAAGAGATGAGGGCCAGGGATTTAGCTCAGTGGCTTAAGTGCCTGCCTGGCAAGCGTGAGGTCATGAGTTCGATCCCTGGTACAAAAAACAGGTGGAGCCCTCTCTCCTGAAGGGAGAAGAGGAACTGCTCAACCACCTTAGCACATTTATTTATGCACTCAGGGGGAAGATGCCAAATTCAACCCCTCTGCCTAGAAACCCATTTTCCTGGCTGGCCTGGGCACTCTGCCTTCTTGAGCTGGAACAGCTTGTTTATGTGGTTCACTTTGGGCTCTCCATGTTGTCAGCAATTTCCAGCTTCAGCCACTCCCTCGTCTCCCCCTTTTCTGTTTTGCAGTTGCAAATGATGCATGGTCAGTTGAAGTTGGAGGAGGTGCATTTGGAGAACTCTGTAGGCCTTTTTACTCTTGAACCCTTTTTATTTTAGGTGAACTTACTTATTTATGTTAAAGATGTTTAGTCCAAAGATCTTAAGTTCCTGCGATTAGTAATTTAGCCCTGTACAGTCCATTTCTCCATAACACTAGTGAGTCACCAGTGTTGCTGGCAATTGTCAGAAGGTGTTAGTGATTCCAGTCTTTTTTATAACATTACTATAGCATTGTTCTACATATTTTGTGGTTATACTTTCCTTTGGATGCCCAAGACCAAGTTAGAGTGAGACATATTAATTACAATGAATCTCTGGCTCTCCACCAAGGTCAGTTAAGTCTCCTCAGGAGCTGCCTTGGAACCACGTACAGTACTCTCAGTACTGCTGTCAGTGTCAGCCACCTGGATGAGTCACAGCCATTGCTTGACCAAGTTGCTTTCTGTGAAAGCTTAGGACTGGTGACTCTCCTCAGGCACACCACACATCACTGATCACTTTCCTGTGTGGTCACACAGTCTCCTTGGTCAGAAGACCAGGGACTCACCGAGTTATAGCATGTGACAGCAAAGGTTTTGTTATGTCCTTGGTCCTCATTGATCTTGAAGAGCTGAGACCAAAACACTGGCCACCCTCTTAGCCTATTTTTTTAGTGTTTTGACCTCCAACGTTCAGTTGTTGAACAACCAGAAGAGAAGACTGAAAACAGTACAATGCAGTAGAGGTAGTAAGCTTAACAGTATCTTAACTAAATATCAAGCACCTTAAAACATAAAATGGAACATTATTTTCTATTAATCATCTATGTTTCAACATTTGAATATTTCTAGAATGTTAACAATTACATGTTTTACACAAAAAATTAGAAACCAAAACCATATACAGCATTATAGCATGGCAATCATATTTTGTAACACACCTGGATTTCCCTTTCAACATAAAATACTCCTTTTAGTCAGTCATCCCATCTAATACATAAGAAGCTTTTACCTAACTTTTTGACCTTTAGAGGAGTACATATCACATGAGTTTTTGTTAAAGGCAGAGGTCTGAATCTAGAAAAGATAGAAAAGTCTATCACCATAAGCAATCCCTGAATTACATTTTGGAAGACTTGTACATCTGGAGGAATGAATACATTTGGCACACCATGAGGTTAATGACAATTGTCACAGCCATATAATCACCTTTGTACCAGAGCATCTTTAAATCAAAAACCTTGGTTAATGTACAGAAATGCACCCAATTTTTGTGCATTGATTTTGTGTCTTAAAGCCTGCTGAGATCTGGACAGCATTTCCTGAGATCCGCGTCATGTTGGAACTTAGAGCGCTGAGCAAACCAGCAACCAGCCTGCCGAGAGAGACCCTGGCGCCTCGGGACCTGCACTATGCGGTCGACTTGGGGTGCCAGGAGAACAAGGAACTTCTCCCCTCTCTGGCGCACGGGCTGAGAATCAAACATCTCATGTTGTCCTGTCCCCCATCCGGTGTCCCGTGCCCCCCGCTTAGCAAGTGGGAGCCAGTGAACTACACATCTTATGAAAAGATTGGCTATGTTATTTAGTATGAGCTCCCCATATGCAAAGATAAGGACAACCATTTGGAAGAAAACAAGAGACAATATGACAGATAGTGAAGATCTCTGGTTGTCTAGCTTTGAAATTTATGCTTTCTTATGTCCCGTTCTGTTGTGTTTTGTTGTGTTTAATTTTACCCTCTTTAAAATAAAAAAAAAAATCAAAAACCTTATAGTCTGGAAAACTTAATCCTTTTGATAATAAAAATATAAACATATCACAATAATATATTTTAATGACAATTATTGGGGTATTCCCCACAAGGCTGTGGAGATCAACAGGACCTCCCATCAATGAACAAGAACTGCTTAAAGTTATTCCAAGCAGCTGCCCTCTTATTCATCAATCGGAGTCCTGTCCAATAATCTCCCCCACCCTAAAGGATTTTTGTTTAATATCTTAACGAGTTTTTGATGACTTATGAAAACCCAATTTTGGTATCATTTTGACCAGCTGGCAAGCCAGGTGGAAGCATGGTTTTAAAATCTATAACCCAAGTTAAATTATGAACAAATGATCCAAAGATGCAAAAGAAAAAAGCAAAAGAGAAAAATTGTTGAGCTTAAATAAAAAACAGCTGCTAAGTTACTGGACAAATGGACAGACAAACAAACAAGTACACAGCTTAACAAACTGGACAAACTGACGAACATCTTACAAAGTCAGAATGTACTCACTCAAATATATTTTTAACAAAGTTGAATTACTAAAATTTTTACAATTGTAGAATTTATAACTATAGACTAGTCAGATTTTGTTGTAGGTCAGTTAGCAGAGATCTTTTAAGAATTGGGAAAAACAAAATCTTTTATCTATAATCAATGTATAGTTTTGTATTTCATTTTGTCTTAAGAATACTGTAACTTTTGTGTTGCCTTCCTTCATGTAACTTACAGCTCAGTTATCTCCAAACACTTGACTACTTACTCAGACCTTTGATTTCTGTTTTTGGTTACCATCTCCTGGGCATTCTGGGTCAATTTCTTCAATTGGTCTCAGGTTGGGTCTAGTCTCATCCTTGTCTGTCAGCTGTAGAGCAGTTTCTGAGGCATCACTGTTGTAGGACTGAGTGTCAGCTTCTTGAAAGGTGGAATCAACTCCTTTTCTGGATCTGAGTCCATGATACAGCCATATGGCATGATCTAGTACCCAGACACTCTGTTTAGCATCCTTTGGAAAGACACAAGTATACCCTTGACCTCAAATTAGCACTGGGATGGGTGCCTTCCATTGTCTAGTATGGAGATCTTTCCAAAAGACCCTTCCTCGCTTTTTTCTTTTATCTGATCTAATTGTCTTTCTGCTGCTGTAGTCTGATCCCCAGTAGGATTTTAAAAGTTAACAGTATATTCTGCCAAGTAAAGTCTGTTATGAGGTGCAAATTTTTGTAGGGAAGTATTTCCTTCTTTGTTTTTGTAATTAAATTTTGAGCATATGGTGAGCACATTTAACAATTTCTTGACCTCGAGGGTTATAAGAAATTTTCATGGCAAGGGAAATATGAAAAGTTTTACCAAAAAACATTTGGAAAGCAGCACGTATATAGTCATTGTGAGTCTTAAGTGCCCACGAGCAGCAGAAACATCTAAACAATGTACAATGACATGCTTAACCACTTCAGCAGTGTGGGCAGAAGCAAAAATAAATCCTGAGAAAGGGTCCACTTAAATATGGATGCAGCATAAAAAGCCAAACTCAGGAATGTGAGTGATATCCACCTGTCAGAGATGGTTGGTGTGTAACCCTCGGCGATTAATCCCTATAGAGAGTGAGGGAAGATGTATCATGCATGAGAAACATTGTTTAATAATTTGTTGGAGCCTGTTCCAGGTTAAATGGAACTGTTTGTGCAAGGCAGAAGCGTTTTGACAAAGGTGGCATGGGAGACAAGCTGTTGAGTGGCATCTGAGGAAGTAACAGTTCACGGTAGGGGAAGACAGAAAAAGTAGCAAGAGCAGAGGAGGGGAAGCACAAGCCTCCTTTTTTTCTACACTATAAGCAGGCTATCCTCCTAGGGTGCGTAGAGCGTATACGCCATCTCTGTGCCCTCCTCCTTCACATTATAAGGGTGTTGACAAAGTGAGAACCCCCCACCCCCACCAGTGGAGTCACTGAGTCAGCCTTCTATACTTCCGAAGTTGACACAATGTAGCAATCATTTTAATCCACCTCTTGTCAATCTGGTAAAAAGACCCACTTTTAAAGTGGTTTCCAGATACAAAGACATGGTTATTTTTATCATTTCACAACTTGGACAGATTTAAACTGGGCGTGGTGGTGCATACCTGTAATCCCAGCACTCAGGAGGCTGAGGCAGGAGGATTGTTGCAAAGTCAAGACCAGCCTGGACTACAAAGTGAGCTCAAGACCAGCCTGAACTTCATAGCAAGACCCTGTCTCAATAAATAAATAAAATACAGGTTTAACAATCCTTAAGAACCAGTATTGTCTGTCAACATTATGTTACACTACAAGGGCCATATTTCAGTCCTTGCAGTTGAAACAAGCAACATTATTTCTCCCACCTCGCTTGTCTAGGCCAAACTCTAGGCTCAGTGGAGCTCTTTGGTTTCCTCCCCAGCTTGGGGGCCTCTGAGAAGGAGGAGCAGAAAGCAGCAAGCAGCTTCTCCCTGATACATAACTCTTTAAAAATCTGCAAAGGTCCAGATAGATTTGTGCTGGTGGTTTTGTTTGTTTTGTTTTATGTTTTGTTTTGTTTGTTGTTTTGCCTTGCTCTAAGCTGCTTTTCTACTTTCTTCTAAGTATGTAAATATAGTGGGGGGGGTTCTGGAAAAAGACCCTCAAATTTAGCAAACTGTGTAGCATCAATGTATTGAAAACTAAATACTGATATAAGAAAACAAAAAAAGACCTAAATAAATGTAGAGCTATATTGATTGTGAATTGAAGCAAGTACCCCTGAAGTAAACAGCAATTTTGAAAAACCACAGTTTGAGAATTTAAACAACCAGATATCAAGATTTACTACAAAGCCATAGTAAGAGAGAGATAGGCTACAGTCAAATGGGAATTTTTAGAAGTTTTGCTGGTTGGTTTTGTCTCATTGGTTATTTGAAGTTATTTTTTTGTGAGAGTATTTTTTAAGCAAAAATCAGCCAACCACAAATCAGGACATTACCCCCCAACTACTAGAAGTCTGCCACGTCAAGCAGGGCCGTGCTTCTCAGGAAAGCTACCAATGCACTTCTCCCTTTTGTGTGTACACAGTGAGAGATGTCTCCTCACTCATTCTTTTCTTACCCCAGTCCCTGTTCGGGTGTCATATGCTGTGTACTAGTGCAGCTCTAAATGTCCCAGAGGGGAAGGACAGTGAAAGGATGGAAAAATAGGAGATGAAAGCTGAGGTCAGGTGGGGCCCTCTCTCCTGATGGGAGAAAAGGAACTGCTCAGCCACCCTAGCACATTTATTTATACACTCAAGAGGGTGATGTCAATATCAACCCCTCTGCCTAGCGACTCCTTTGCCTGGCTGGCCTGGGCACCCCGCCTTTTTGGAGTTGGAGCAGCTTGTTTACATGGCTCACTCTGGGCTCTCTCTGTTCTCAGGGCTGGCCTTTCTTTAGCCCAACATGTGTGATGGATTTCCAGCTTCAGCCACTCCCTACACTTAGCTTCATTCTAAAAAGCTTGCACATCCTCCTAAATATGAGCTACTTATGAGCCAGAGATGAAACATCAGCTGTCCCTGGCAGTGGCTATGTGTGAGAGGCCGGTGCTGCCCTGGAGCCCATTCAAAGCACAATGCCAATGAGCCTGAGAGTAAAAGGCTCACATGCACAGAGCCTCAGTCTTGAGCTCAGTGCCAGGATCCTGTGTGGACACCATGGCATCACCAGTAGCAGAAGGCAGGGGTCGGTGGAAGTAGGAACCCTGACCATGGCCTGTGTCCTGGTCTTGCTACTGCCCTCACTGGATTATGACAACTGGTAAACTACTTACTGCTTCTGAGCTTCAGTCCCATCATATAAAATGGAGACACTAATAGAACTTCCTCCTTGGTGGATGTGGGAACTAAATGGCTTTGTGAGTGGATTTATAGCCACATATATTATGAAGAATTATCCATCCATATATAGTGAGTACTGGAGACTACTAGGGCACCATCTCTGAAAAGAGTTAGCTCTCATCTTGCAAAGTTGTGAAAGATTCATACACTGAAAGCTATACAATATTACTAAAAGAAAGTAAAAAAGACCTAAATAAATGGAAAGGTATACCATGCTCATGGATCAGAACACTCAATATTTAGGTGTCCATTCTATACATCAGGTGTGACCCTAATCAAATTCTTGGGTTAAAAAATAAGGCTGATGGGCCGGGGATTTAGCTCAGTGGCTTAAGTGCCTGCCTGGCAAGCGTGAGGTCGTGAGTTCAATCCCCGGTACCAAAAAAAAAAAAAGGCTGATAGGGCTGGGGATTTAGCTCAGTGGCTTAAGCACCTGCCTGGCAAGTGCGAGGTCATGAGTTCGATCCCTGGTATAAAAAAAAAAAATAAGGCTGATAGAAACTGAGTGGTACCACATTAGTGATGATGTCTTAATCTGTTTTGTGCTATAGCAAAAATCTGAGACTGGATAGCTTATAAAGAACAGAGATTTATTTCTTACAGTTCTGGAGGCCAGGAAGTCCAGGATCAAAGTGCTGGCATCTGGTGAGGGCCTACTTGCTGCGTCACCTGATGGCAGAGGCAGAAGGGAAGGAGCCAGAGAGTGTGCAAGAGAGAGAAGGGAAGGGAGAAAAAAGAGCTGAACCCTTCAGTTTCTGAGGAACCCACACTCCCAATAACTAAGCTCCTCCCACAGGAATGGCAGCATTACCCCAGAGAGCAGAGTCCTCATGACCTGGTCACCTCTTCCAGTCCAACTCCCAACACTGCCACACTGGAGGTGACCCAAACCCCCAGCCCATTAAATTATTCTTATACTGGTTACACACAAGCAAATTGAAAATTAGATATCTATGTTATACCGTATTCTACAACGTTAAAAATCAGACACATTCGAAAGCATTAAAAATAAAAATATCTGCCAGGGATTTAGCTCAGCAGCGTAAGTGTCTGTCTGGCAAGCATGAGGTTGTGAGTTCAATCTCCAGTACCAAAAATATGACTCCTCCTGCTATATAGGGAAAGATCAAAAACTAAAAGTCTAGCTACAGACTGGGAGAAAGTTTTGTGACATATACGACTGTGAATGGTTAATATCCAGAAAAGTCTAAAAAATTCTCATAAAGTGATAAGTAAAGATATTTTTCTACCTAATAGAAAAATACTCAAAGGATTCAGCCAGCAGTTTTAAAGGAAACTGAAGGGACAAGAAAGTATGAAAAGACACTTGGTGTTACCAGAAATCAAGAAAATGCAAAGCAAAATCTGGGTGAGACACTTTTGCTCCTTCCATTAGGTTGGGAGAATGAGTCTGATCATCCCAGCATCTTAGAAAACCCCTTGTGCAGAAACCCACTGGAAAATGATTAAAATTAGGTTGTGTGTGTGTGTTTTTGTGTTTTTGAGACAGGGTCGTTATCAGTTCAGGCTAGAACTTAACTATGCAGCCCCGGCTGGCTGGCCTGGAACTCTTTGTTATCCTCCTGCCTCAGCCTCCCAAATGCTGGGATTACAGGTATGCACCACCACACCCAGCAAAATTAGTTTTCTTGCTATAAGGCATCTACACATATACAGGTGGACAAAAACACACCACTTCTAACTTTTCATATATACACAGAATGATCTAGAAATACAGTAAATGTTTAATATTTTAAGAAGCTTATTACACTGAAAAACACTTTGCCATTAATCTCCCGCAGGAAACTTCCTCCTTGCTTCACTGTTCTTGCCACTTCCCCAGCGGCTGTGGAGTCCTCTGGGGCAAGCAGTTTCATCCTCCACCCCGAGGCTCCTGTCACACATGGCTTCTGGTATGACAATGTCTGTCCAGTAAAGCATGATGGCATGTCCTCATCCACCTCATCTTCTGGATCTAGAAACATGTGAACCAAAGTCAAAATGACCACAGAAATTAGACATTTCCAGTTGACTCAGGACATTGAGACAGCCACAACGATGCGACTAATGGAAGAGGATTTGCAGAACTGCTTCAGAAAGAGGCAGGAATGAAGGGATAAGCACATACTAATCGAGGAAGAGTACTTTGAGGGGGATTATGGAAATGTGTCTTTTACTGTTTTACTATTTTGTTTTGTTTTGTTTTTTGAGTGAGGGTTTCACCATGTAGCCCAGGCTGGCCTCAAACTCACAGTCATCTTCCTGCCTCAGTCTCCCAAATGCTGGGATTACAGGTTTAAGCCACCACACCCAGCTGCTTTAATGATTTTTTAAACAATAATTTTAATATTTACTGTACTGTTTATCATATCTTATATAATATGTATTATATATACATACATATATATACATTATATATATAATATGTATTATATATATAATATGTATCTTATATAATATGTATTTATTTTGAACCAGGGGTTGAACTCATGACCTTGTGCTTGCCAGACAGGCACTTATGCCACTGAGCTATGTATCCCTAGCTATGTATTTATTTTTAAAAGATTCATCATTATAAGCTGTTGGGAACTGTTGAAACTGGAAATTGAACACACATGCAGGGTTGCAGCATGGCCGACCAGAGAACAAAGAAATGCCTCAAAGATCAAGATAAGGTCACAGCTGAGGACACCTGGCACCAATTCCAATGAACTAAATGAAGACTGTAGCTGCAGGCATTTCACTTCTGTAGTGAACTGCAACCTGGAGATCCTCTCCTAACGTGCTTCTCCTAAATTAACATAATCTGTTACTTGGCAAAGTCCTTGAATCACTCCCAAGGTCTGTTCAGTTTCCTGTGTTTGCTACTCTAACTAAAAACTAAATAAATGCGGGCTACCCAGAGACATTCTTTGTCTTAGCCCCCAGAATCTCAAACACTGCAGAGGGCTTTGATCTTCCTGGAGCCCTAAAATCATACCACTTGTCTCACTTATTTTAAACTTTTGCTATACACTCATTTGGGAGATGGGGTATCTTGGCCAGGTCTCCAGTAATAAGCCAGTGGGAAGTGAGCAAAGCCCACTGAAATCCATATTCACATAATTCCTGGGACCCAGCTCTGGCCACCAGACAGACACATCATCTCACACATCCTGCATCTTTTCTCAAAGCCAAGGGAATATGTGTTGGAGGAAGTTGTTGAGTCTGGTGAGCTTTATACAAATCGTTACCTTAAACCACTATCACTTGTTTAAGGGTGATACTGCAACTATACAAACAAGTTAAAGGAGAAAAGCTGTACAATCATCTCAATGATCAAAAAATAGAAAGTATTTGCTACTCACATAGCATCTGAAAAATGCACAGATAGTTTGAAAGCTATTTAAGAGCTTAGAAATACATTCAGAATGCAAAGAAAGCATTTCTAATTAAAAGAGACAAAATACTTAGTAAGCTTTCTTCTGCACTTGAGGAAAGGTTTCTTAGATAAAAGGTTTATCTACAACAAACTTACCAGATGGCAAAGGCAAAGGTAAAGGAAAAACGCTGGCTAATGCACTCCTACTCAACACTGGGCCTGAGGTTCTGCCTACATATGGGGCGCGGGCAAAAAATGTAGACAGGCAATTAATAGAAGACAAAATAATTAATCAAATATGAAAAGCAAAGTAGTCTTGTTAATAAATAGATAATACTAACAGGACTTTAATTAGGATATCACTGTACAGCATGTGGCAGATTTTGCAGATTGGCTCACATCTCAAATGAATGAAAATAAAATGTAGGAGCTGGGAATGCAGTGTAGTGGTAAAATGCTTGCTAGGGTGTGTGAGACCTGAGCTTGAACACTAGTTACTCAAAAACAAAATGAAAGTAATGCAAAGAGGTTTAGCTTTGCGACTCAAGTGCATGCCTAAAGCCCAAGGTCATGAGTTTGATCCCCGGTACCAAAAAAAAGAAAGAAAAAAAGTAATGCAAAGAATAACTGAAAGAGAGGAGAGGCCAGAAGACGGATATCAGACAAAAAAGACTATAAATCAGGAAAGGTTACAAGAGGCAACGATTCAATACTTGACAGAGATATAACAACCATAAACAATAATAGACCACCAAGATATATAAGGCAAAAATAGAAAGAGAGAGCTGAGGGTTTAGCTCAGTGGCATAAGCACCTGCCTGGCAAGTACGAGGTCCTGAATTCAATTCCCTCACATCAAAAAATAAAAAAATAAAAATACAATAGAAGGGAGAAATAGGTTGGGGGTTTAGCTCAGCGACATAAGTGCCTGCGTGGCAAACGTGAGGTCGTGAGTTCGATCCCCCGCACCAAAAAAAAAAAAAAAAGGAGAAATAAAAGAGTCCTACAAAAACAGCTGAAGACCTCATCGCTCCACGGTCAATAGTGGATAAAATAACCAAACAGAACAAAAGAACTGAAGAACTGAACACAAAAGCCATCTAGCTCTAACACACATCGGATCGCCCTACTTAGCACCGATGTGGGAAACAGCACAGCAGCTCCTCCAAAGGTTAAAAGCAGAATGGCCATACAGCCCCTACATTCCTGCCAGTTGATACCCAAAAAGAATTGGTTTATCTGTCCAGGCTGGCCTTGAACTCACGAGGACCCTGCTGCCTCAGTTCCCCAAGTGTAAGTGTGTGCCTATACCCGAGAGGAATCGGAAGCAAGGGCTCCAAGACAGCTTCGTACATCCACGGTCATGGCAGCACTATCACAATAACTAAAATATGGATGCAATCCAGATTTCCACCACTGGATGAATGGAGAAGCTAAACATGATTCACGCATACAGTGGAAGCGGTCAGCGGTCAGTCTTACAGAAGAGGAAACTCTGATACGCGCCGCAACACCGGTGCACCTTGAGGGTGGTGTACCCAGCAAAGTAAGCCAGCTACGAAAACACAGACGCACTGCGGTTCCGCTTACCGGAGGCAGAGTCCACTTACTGGAGGTAGTTAGCGCATGCAACATGGGAAAAGACAGGAAGTGGCTACCAGGAGCTGCGTGGGCGAATGGGAATGTTCTTGTTTGGAGCTGTATGCATGGATTTTCAGTTTCACAAAATGAAAAGATTTACAGAGATGGATGGTGTGCAGGATGGATGGCTCTTGCACAACATTATGAGTATAATTTAAAACCATAAACTGGTTAAGAAGGTAAATTTTTTTATGTATATTTCACTGCAATACTGAAAAACTGGGGGAGAGGGGAACCCATGGCTAAACATTTTATTACAGGAGATATACAGATGCTAAGTAAATACCTTCAAAAGCTATTCTATATCATTAGCTCTAAAGCAAATGAACATTAAAACCACAGTCTTACTACTTATTTTAAGTGGGTAAAATAAAAGAGTGATAAGGTCAAATGCTGAGAAGGACTGCAGATACTGGGGTTTGTTTTTGTTCTTGTTTTTGTCTCACTCCGTAGTCCAGGCTGGTCTCAAACTCCCTATGTAGCTTAGGTTGGTCTTGAACTCACAGCAAGGAATGCAGATACGTTGCTGTCGAGAATATAAAACGGTACTATTCTAGGAAACTGTTTAATAATTTCTTACAAAACTAAACAGGCAGTTAACAGGAGGCCCAGTAACCACACTCTAGTACCACAGAAACGTGAATTTACGTTCCTATATCCATAGTGTGTTACTCACCACGGTCAGGGACTGTCACCGACCGAAATGCCCTACAGCAATCAACGCGACTCTGAAGAAACAGCCAGCAGCTCTTATTAATTAATACTTGAGATGGGCCGGGGATTTAGCTCAGCAACATAAGCGCCTGCCTTGCAAGCGCGCAGTCAAGAGTTCGATCCCCGGTACAAAAAAAAAAAAAAATTAATACTTGAGATAATTTAGATGGACCTGAGGGAGTGGTTTATATTGAGAGAATAATGCAATCAGAAAACGTTATATACAGATGGTTCTGTACATATAACATTCTTGAAATAAAACTACGCAGAAGGAAAAGATTTAAAAAATAAACAGAGCTGAGGGCGGAGCTCAGCGGTAGAGCACCGGCTTAGCAGGCATGAAGCCCTGGCTTCCATCCCTGCAGAGATGACAGACAGGTGATCGATATCCAGATACACAGCTGCTGCTCGGCTAAGTATAATAACTCTCACTGCCTCGGTTCCTTTTACATTCCTGGTACCTGCGCTAGGTACTAAGTTCTTTACATAAATCACCACATTCTACCTTCCGCAAACCCTATAAGGTAGGTATTATTTCTGCCCATTGATAGATGCGGAATATTCCAGGCACAGAGACATTCAGTAAACCACTCAAGGCCACACAGGAAGGAGCAGCCTTGCCTTGCTCAGCGCTGGTGACTTTGCCACTGGTCTCCACCGCCTCAGAGCTGGATTTAGGATCCCTTCCGGGTCTGCGTTCTTCGCTAGATTCGCTTCTAAAATATCAGGAACCCGGTCAAGAGTCCCGATTGTCAATCTTAAGACTGTCGCGAGAAATATAAAAAACGGAGACAAATATAGTGTTGCAACAATGGCTGGGAATTCTGTGTCTCCGGATCTGACTTCCTCACTCCCAAAACAGCCGCCCTTTATCCCCTGGATCCCGTGATAGGTGGGACTAGTAAAGGATCGCAATTCTTCCCCAAACTCAGACTCTAGAGGGCATAACCTCATGCTTAGAAGCTTCTTGGTCTTGGGGATTTAGCTCAGTGGCATAAGCGCCTGCCTTGCAAGAGCGTGGTAGTGAGTTCAATCCCCGGTACAAAAAACAAAAACAAAAACACAACAGCAAAGTTTGGTCTTGAGTATAACCCTGAGATGACTCACAAAGGCGTAGACGATGATCTTAATGCTTAGAAGAGTCAATGGGAAATCTCAGAGGGGAGGTACCCATAATCCCAGTTCTTCCTTTTATCCCATAGGGAAATATGTAAAACTAGCCATTGTGAACTTGTGGTCCCCAACGCTGAAATCCATGCACTTCTGATTAGCGAAAGTATTCGTTTTTCACCAGTGTTGCTTTCCTGTGTCCGTCTGCTTCCTAAGGAAGTAGGAATTCAACTTGCTTGGCTCGCTCCCCTTTGCGCAGGGCGGGACCGCTTTCCACCCGGCGGGGGCGCTGCGGTGCACCCCAAGGGCGCGCGCCAGGCTCCTCCTTTCGGGGAGTCCAGGCCTCCGCCGAGAGCTCAAGCATCCCGGGCCGGGGTCAGTGGGAGGACGGATTGTTCGGGAAGATTATTCAAAGAACACAGAGTGCTAGCTCCTCCGGGGTTTTAGCCCTAGATGCATTTAAGTGGAAAGCTGTGGGCTTTCCACGTTTTCTTGGGCCACGCCCGCCACCTCAGAGCGGGTGATTCTGCAGCGAGAAACAGGGGACGCAACTGGGGTCCGGAGCAAGACTTTCTGGCACCTGTAGCTGTCTCTTCCCGGAGCAACCCACCGCCACCTCTGAGCCTGTGCCCCGCGGGACCCGGCTTTCTGCAGACCTGAGGCGTGGGACGTGGACGTGGGGTGAGGAGGCCGCGGCGAACAAGAAAGCATAAAAGCTAACTCCCCCGCGCCCCCAAAAAGCAAGCAACTCGGAGCTCGCGCATCTCTTGAAGCCCTGTGTTGGTGCAGCTGAGTATGGTGAAGCACAACCAAACCCCCGAACTTGGGAGGCTGAAGCAGGAGGGTCTCTGCGAGTAGCAGGCCAGCCTGAACTAAATAGTGAGTGCTCAGAAGCCAGTATAGAAGTGTCGCTAGGAGCGCAAGGGCGGAAAGTCCCTCCAGCCTGCACCGCTGGTGCCCAGTGGGGTCCGCCCCCTGCTCCC
This sequence comes from Dolichotis patagonum, assembly GCA_004027295.1. Lineage (NCBI taxonomy): Eukaryota > Metazoa > Chordata > Mammalia > Rodentia > Caviidae > Dolichotis > Dolichotis patagonum. The sequence goes on from PVJX010013970.1 coordinate 45,390, forward strand.
TCGGGGCTCCGCCTCCACCGGGTCCCCACCAACCTCGGCCTCACTGAGTTTCTCTTTCACTTTGGGATCCTCAGGTCCTGCACCGAGGCCCCCACCGCTATCGCAGGTCCCCGGCCGTCCGCGCCAGCGACGCAGGGAAGGAGACGAGGGTCTGAGCAGCAGGCAGCTGACCCGCGCTGGCCCGTCCACTTGGGGCAGGAGCAGCGGGGCAGGTCGGGGGCCTCCAGAGCGGGAGCC